>CANXYI010766639.1:0-10630 GCA_948208565.1 Hura crepitans | reverse complement strand
GTCCGGGTCTCAAAATATTTTTACCTCCGGAATAGGTAGTTTATGACCTATAATTAATTATTGATTCTGCTAAAAATTTTAATTCATTCATTTAGACCCTTTTCCGGCCTGTCAAAGTTTTATGACCAATATGCCAGTCATTGGACTCGAAATGATAACTCGCACCGCCGGGAATATCAATCGGGTTCCGAAGGCACTGTTCATAAGACGTCGACCGGCGGTCGACATAAGGTGTGAGACACATTACATGTTATCCGAACTCATAGCATATATCTTACTTACTAACATTAGATGACATACAATATAATGTCTAAACATGAGACCTTTCAAAAGCTTTTCAAAAACCAAAATACATAATTACATTGGGAATCCTCATGGTAAAATTTTAGAACATAACAGCTGTATCGGGCATTATCCCAAATTTTTGAACTTGTAAAAACACTTCTATAATCAATTTCTTACATCTCTATAACTCCGTGATCTATCTGATTACTCCAAATCAATAATTTCAACAACACAATCTCAACCTCTTGAAGAGACATCAAACATACATTAAGCAATTTAAAATAATTAAAAGTTTAGTAACAAATCATACACAAAGTTAAAATTTATGAGACATTATAGTTTAGGCTTAAACTATTTACATCACTTTCTAAAAGCGCCATTTATGCTTATATTTCATATAACTTAAATATATAAATAAAAAAGATACCAAAATTATGGCTTTCAATTCTATCTTGATGTCCTGAAGCTTAAATATGCTTGTTCTTTGAACCTACATATGGCAAATAAAATGATGCGCTAAGCATTTTGCTTAGTTGTGAAATCGAACTAAATCATGCATTGCCTTACCATTTAACCAATCATGCATCATTAATATTCATCATAAATACATAGTTCATAAAGATAATAATACATAATCATGAAGTAAATGAGTAATAACCATAAAATCATATAATCACACTTTTCAAATATAAATTATACTTACCATACATATATATATAAATTTAATCATTTATCCAATAAAAAGAATCTCAACATAATATCCTTACATAGTTTTTTATTTTCTTATTTTCAAATTCTTTAAATAATAATAATAATAATAATAATAATAATAATAATAATAATAATAATAATAATAATAATAATAATAATAATAATAATAATTTGAATTTAATTTATTTTATCATTTTGCTTTGCCATAAAATCAAAACCATGCCCTTTGGATAATGTGGGTGGATGGCCAGTATGACCTTAATGAACTCGAAGGTCCATCTACCAATGTGGATTTAAAGATCAAATATATATAACATAATATAATAGCTAGTATGACCATTTATAAACCTAAAGTTCATCTACCAACATAGATTCAATGATAGAACATATATGCTTCCTTTGGGTCAGACTAAAAGTGGTCCCATAAACTAAGACATAAAATAACACTGTAGTGCCCTAGTAGCTGCTAACATACCCTTAGTTGACCAGTCAACCTATCTATCTAGGTTATTAAACATGTGGATAAGCTAACTTATTTCTTTTAATTTCATCCAATTTGAATGATTTTCAAGTGGTTTTTACTTACATAATTGTCAATAATTAACCATATTTCAAAATTGATCTAATTGCCATTTATTTATAAACATGAATATCACTGTGTGGCAATACCAATTTTGATTCATTAATTATACATGTTTATAACCATATAAACTTATCTTTATCATATGCATAATATTTCCTAAGCCACAACAATCACTATTCATACATAGAGTAAAATAAATTACCAAGTTTGGCATCTCATTTAGGTGCATTTTAATCTATCACTCATTTTAAATTCCTTTAAGTCCTTTTAACCATACATAACATATAAGCATCATAATTTATTTTGCTTTGCTTTAGTATGTTTAAGACATCATTTATTTATCATATCATAAACATTGATTAATTCTATGTCATACATACTAATAAAATGTTCATTTACACAACTAACATATTTATTTCACTAATTTCTCACTAAATACACATATTTATCACTATAGAAAATTAGAGCATTAATAAATATTCATGATTTAATTTGACTTCATGTACTAAAATGATCATAATATGACCCTGAGGACCATTCACACTTTTAATTTTTGAAAAATTGTAAAAATTCATATGATACCTAAAAGATTAAAATGATTACATTTTTTGACTTATGGCACCTACTTAACATAAGAAGAATATCAATTTCTCAAAAATCTTACTCGATAGAAAAATAGGTACTATTCACTCGACATAAAAACATAAAATTTTCTTCGAGTTCTTGAAGAAACCTCTAATTTATTATCTAATCACTTTGGAAACTTAGATTAATGGCTTAGATGTTGGAAATTGGCTTAAATTTGAGAGACTAAATGAAAAAAAAATCAAATTCTCCTCTTTATGGTTGTTGTAGAGATTATGTGTTTTTACCGAGGACAAGAATGGTTAGTGTGATCAACATCTAGCCTCTACAACTGCATGTTTGATCTTCTATTTCAAAAAGGTTTGGAATTTAGATCTTATTTATGCCCTAATAATATGCCTTCCATTTTATATTATAATGTTTATCAATTTTGTATCAAGCAATCATGCATTATATTTAAGCATCCACATCACCTTTGCATGTATAAGAATAAATTGTAGTATTTAAAGCATACAATAAACATATTGATACATTTATACATCCAAAAATTAGTCTATTGATTAGTTGTGGTGTGACCTAATAATTACCTATAATTTCATAGGAATTGGTGGTAATTGCCCAACTCCCATCTGTAGAAGATTAGCCTTTTAAAATATATTTTTATTATGACTTTTAATGAAGAAAACTCAAATCCATTTCATTAAGAAAACACCAATTAATTAATTAAAAAATCATTTGATGTGAAGGTCAAGCCATTGGTATGTAAAACAAGTTGTTTAACTAATTATTACAACCCAAAGTAAACCAAAAGATATAATAAGTACAAAACTAAAAGGAAATAAAGTAATGCACTTAATTGGTCCCATTTGCATGTCGATAAGTCTATGTAGACTCTATGTAGCTATAGTTAATGTCCATGCAGACTACTACTTATAAGAAATAATATATCTATCTTGACCTTCACTCTAGTGAGAAGGATTACTTGCATACAACTCAAAGGAAGAGGCTAAATAATACCAGATAGAGAATTCATATACACTCATAAATAAGATAAGAAACACATTTGAAACTAAAATTCAAAGTAAATTTCTACACAGACTACGTTCCTTATAAGAGGGAGTCTGTGTGGACTTAAAGATAGAATACACAAGAATAAGATAAGATTATCTGTGTGAACTACACTCCTCATGAGAGGGAGTCTGTGCAAATTGTATAACAATTTTTATATATTAACAATATGTATTTTAGAGAATGGGATAATTATATAACATGTTAACATCATAAAATTATATCAATATGATAAATAAAACATATTATAGCATGATACATAAAATAAATAAGACACTATTATCAAACATAAGTCTGTATGGATGACATATCACACATACATCAAGAAAATAAGTCCGTACGGACATTAACATGGCAATAAATAAGTCCGTGCAATTAGGAGGAAAGTAATAGAATGGTATGATGTAATGGTAGTCAATTGTACAATATGAAACAGCTTAACACTATGACCTACTCTTATGATCATAGTGGAGATTACATAGAATTACCTTAATTGTGATCAATCCTTAGAGATCATGGGTCCATGAAAATAATGAGAATATATATAGAAGAGACCTCAAATATTACCTTGTGAATGAACTCTTCAAGCAATAGCACAAAAGTGTAGGAGTATAGAAGGAATTATTTTTAGTGTGGTTAATAGGACTAGTAGATCGTATCCATGTTAGAGTCCTTTCGTAGGCTTACAGATGGGTTTTTTGGTTGCTGTGAATTTACTTATCAACCTCTTCCTTCTTTATACCTAAAAAGGGTATTTATAGGCTTAGGTTTAAGAGTTTCCTATCTGAAAGAAGTAAAATCCTAATAGGATTAGGAATTATAGCCTAAATAGGAAGATCTAGCTTTTAAAAGATTTTATGTCAGCAATTTCGTGCATAATGGTACATCTTACTTTATGTAGACTTAGGTGGTATGCTTTCTTGCCCATTTATGGGCTTTGGGTTAGGTCGTGGGCAAGATTTCTATATAGACATGAACTTGGACTTGTTTAGGCAAACCATAGGCCTTAGGCTTGGTACAGCTAATTAGGCTAGAATGGACTTACGTGGAGTGTGTCTGTGCAAACCTTATTTAAAATAGGTCCATACGAATTGGCTTCCTAAAGAGTTTATGCCATTACTTATGAGCCTATCTCTAGTAATCATCATAGGCTAAAAGGTGAGGCATTTATAGTTACTCCCACTTTTGTGTGTGCTTTGAAATGCCAAAATAATAGTCCATACCAAAGTACCTAAGTTAGAAGTACTTACCTAAAGGTATAATTACTTGGCATGAGGCTATATCAAATATGGATACATACCTTTGAATTATTGCAAATTGCTTGTATTTTCCCATTGAATATAGGTACCTAAGGTTATTTAACTGATAAGGTTTGATCAGATGAAAGATATTTTGATCACAACTAAGGTTATTTAACTAACAAGTCTTGATCAGTTTTTGAGAGGAATTTTGATCACACCTAAGTTATTTAACTGACGAGGTTTGTTCAAGTTTTGAAAGTAATTTTGAATTAACTCTATAAGGCTAAACCCAAGAGAGTTATGAATTTGCTTTTTAAGCTAAACCCAATAAAATTATGGATTTGCTTGTTATGTTGAACCCAATAAAGTTATGAATTTGGCATAGAGCCAAATTTGACAAAATTGGATTTAGACATGAAGTTAAATCCTAGAAAATTGGATTGGACTCAGAGTTAAATTCAAGAGAATTTAAATCCTACAAAAGAGAATGTGATAGGAGTTAATATATGTTTGATATAGCAAATTTTGTGACATATACCTAGCTTTCATCATTTGTGGTTGAGGTTCTAATTCAAGGAAGATTGAGCAGTTATCCACTTTAAAAGTGATTTGAATGCTTAGTGCATATGTGTATTTTCCCTATGAATAGAGTTCATAAGTCCTTATGGATAAATCTATGAGTTTAATCTATGTAGACATGAGTGATGTAAGTCTATATGGATGGAAGTGGAGTAAGTCCATGCAGATGGGATTGAAGTAAGTCCGAATAGACCTGATTGAAGTAAGTCCATATGGACGTAATTAAAGTAAGTTTGTGCATACATTTTGCAATAGATCTATAACTGTTGGCTTTCTTCCTTTCTTCTTCATTTTCATTCTTCTTTTTTCTTTTATTTTCTCACAAAAAAAATAAGACATCATGATGGCTTTCCCCCTCTTTAGTGATTCTCCCTCTTCTTCCATTAGTCATATCGTGGTAGGGGAGGAAATTTTGGTGACCCTTCTTCTTCCTCCAACTGCGAGTTCCTCTCTTTCATCTTCTCCTCCAATATAAGAAATCTCCATGCCAATTTTAGAGGGTTTCATGCCTTTCATGGCCATCAACTACTTATAAAGCACTGATCCAGTGAATAAGATTTCATTTGATGACCCGACTCCAATTTTAACTGATTTAGCTCACCACGCTTGCTTGGAAGTGTGGCCTCAGGTGCATTTTTACCCTTTATATGCCCTATTGTATTTTTATAGCTTTTTTCCTTCATCTTCTTCCTATGTTTTATCTCTGGTTTGATAAGTTCATGCAGACTTAGTTCTCCTAGGGCTACCTAGGTCCATGAGAACCTTATCTTAGCTTAAAAGTTCTAGTATTAGCATAGGATGCTAAGATTTTCTACATATGGTGTGGACTTATTAGAGCTGTATGGAGTCCGTACGGACTTATTTTTTGCCTCTGCATATTATTCATGTAGACTTGTTATAGGTTTATCCTTTCTATAGGTAGTTATGCAATCTAGGTGTTTGTGGTTTATAAGGACTTACTATGGCCTATTTGCTTCTTGTCCATGCAAACACTCTTGTTAGAAACTTTAATTTGTGTAGATGTTTATCTTACTTATTTCTGGTTACCTTTTGTAGACATGCCTTAAATGTGGGGGCACCTTGTCTTAACCACAACAATGGTATTTAATAATGCCTATCCCTATTAAAAATAGGATGAGAGTGATGGGGTTCTAGACGTTCATGGACCACTTGGTTAGTGGAGATTTTTATCAGGATTTGTAGGATCCTAAAGCTCTTTTAGATAGATGGATAGATACCATTTCACCTATCATTCAAGGCCATAAATGTTTGCTCTATACTCTATGACATTGTTAGTTGCATGAAACTCCAACTTCCTAGTTAGGAACATCTGCTCACCTTCTAGATTGATGAGTAATACACCAGCTTCTGTGCCTTTTTAGTTTACTGTCCCATCGAAGAACATTTTCCATCCTTCCTAGGATATTTCCCTTAAGTGTTCATTTGGAAACTCAAATTCCTCTTGTTTTCCCTTGATTAGGTGTTATGCTAGGAATTTAGCTACTGCTTAGCCTTTGATCATCTTTTTGGTTACATAAGAGATATCAAACTCTTGCAAAAGTAGAATCCATCGACCTATCTTACCTATTAAAAAGGTGCAATTTGTAAGTACCTGAGGGGATTGTGTTTTTCTACCACTTCCACTTTGTATGATTGAAAGTAATGGCACAGCATTTTGGAGACCCAAATTACCCCCAAACATATCTTTTTAACTTCTGCATACTTCTATTCATATGAAGCAATTTTTTTCTTAGGTAATAGACTGCATTTTCTACCTCAAACTTATATGCTTGTACGATAAGGGCTCCTATGAAAGATTCTTCAACTACTAGATATAGGATTAAGGATTTTCCAAGTTTTTCTGGTCTTAGGAAAGGAGGTTTGGTTAAGTAATGTTTGATGGCCTAGAAGGCTTTTTCATAATCTTTGTTCCATTCCTTTAGTTATCCCTTGCATAGTAAGTTGAATATAGGCTCACAAATTGATATGAGTTTGGCTATGAACCTGTTGAAGCCTTGAAATTTACTTGGGAATCCTTTAACTTCCTTTTCTTATTAAGGAGTAGACATTTCCAAGATCACCTTTACCTTATTCGGATCTATTTCAATACCATTTCTAATGACCACAAATCCCAACAATTTTCTCAACATGTCTTCGTAACTCTATGCCAAGATTCTTTTATACTTTTTTAGTAATCTCTCAAATTTTTTCCTTTTATCGATAGTAGTATCAATGTCAATTAATATATTTTTAGGATGTTCATTTATGCCAAGCTTACATATAGTAGTTTTAATGGAGTTAATGAAAAAAATGCTTATGTGATGATCACTTGGATGCATACTAGAATAAGAAAAAGCATCACACAAATAAGCAAACTTATTATTCATTTTATTAAAAAAAAAGATTGTTTGCCTCAAAGAGGTCACAAAGATATAGTTCATCAATAAGTAAATTAGAATCTAAATCTAAATTAGACATAATCTCAAGAGAGCTAGAATAGACTTTTTTAATAACTAGTGGCTTAGGAAAAATTTCTTCTGTCCACTGGATCTAAGTGAGGTTGTTTGATTCTCAATTAATGACATCTGTAGAAATAAAAAAAACTCGACCTGTAACACCCATCAACTACCATAGGTTCTAGAGTCCCATCATACCTTGTATTCTTTTGCTTGACAAAGTAATCCTAGAGTGTTCCCTTTCTTTAGGTTCCCCCCTTCACTTGGATCGTATCCTAATCCTCTTATGTCTTCCTAGGTGTGGAGCTATAGTGGCTCAATTATACCTTGAAAATTCTTCCTTAAACTAGCACCTAAGAAGACAATCCATCCTTCTCATCATCTTAGGCATAGTGGGATCCATGTAGTCTTCATAAATCCCAACAATACGAAATCTAATGAAAGGCTAATTGGCGATAGCCAAGGTAGAAATTGCATGATCAATTTTAGCCTTTATTATAATAATGTTACCTTTATGCGGGAACTTGATCATTTAGTGCAAGGTAAAGGGGACACCTCTAAGTTTATGGAACCAAGGACTCCCTAGTAGAACAGAGAATGTAGTTGGGATATCAATCACAGTAAATTCTACCTCGTCTACAATTAATCCTATTTAAACCTTGGTGGTGAAGGAACCTTCAGCTTGTCTTCTTATGTCATTGTATGATTTGATAATGATACTTGAAGGTGTAAGATCTTTCTTCCTAATTCCCAATCTGAACATAATTTTAGTCGGGTAGACACATAATAAGGAACCATAATCGACTATGGCACATCCCATCTTTTTCCCATTCACCTTGGCCCTAATAAATAGAAGCTAGTTATGTTCTCTTCCTTCTAGCACTAAGTCAGCATCGAAAAAAGTGATAAGGCTTGTCTTTCCTATTTTTATCACTTGTACTAGCTCATTAGGGGTAATAGTGGTAGATATAGCAACTTAACCTAAGGCTTCGACTATATTCTATATATGGTCTTTAGATGACATTAGCAAGACCCAAATGTTAATATTAGCTTGGGTCTTTTGAGATATTTTAGCACTTCCTCATGCTCACCTTCCTTAGTTTTAGGCTCTTTCTCATGTGAGATCCGAATGTTTATTTTTACTCTCCCTATCATTTCTCCTCCATCCTTGAGTGGTTATCTCTTTCCCTCTTCAGAATCTTTATCAGAAGATTTATCCTAGAAGTTTTTGCTCTCCCCAAGCTCACTATCACTCTCACTCTCCTCGAAGTTGGTTAAAAGGATAGATTCACCCTCTCTCACTCTCTTGCAGATCTCTTGGTCAAACCTATAAATATCTTTAAGCATATTTTCTTCGAGCAATTCGGATTAGCCAAGTGGCTTAGTGTTTGTGTAAGGGATTTGAGTTAGCTTCGGTATATTGTATTTTTTTAGAATTTATGAGGTTTTAGATGGCTTTTTTGAGGAGTTTACAATTGTCAGTAAGGTATCCAGTTTATTTATGATAGGCATATTACTGGTCATGTCTATGATTGTGTGGTAATGGTCCATTGAGCAGCTAAGGTAGAAGTGGTTGTAACTTACCCTCCTTGGTGAGTTTTCTCAAACACCATGACAAAGAATTACCTAGGTTGGAATATCTTCTGCCTTAGACAACATATACATCAGTTGTCTTGTTTGCACCCCTAATATTGTTGCTTGTGAAAATGGGTTATTTGTCCTCTTAAACCCTTTATTTTTTAAATTAGCCTCTAAGTCAGTGGCAATGTCTTTTAGTTGTTCCCAAGTGGTGGTACCTTTAGTAGTTCACCCACTGTTCATGTAACTATTTGCTTTCCTGATGAACATCTTAATTTAATCAATTTCCTCAGGCTTATTCCTCATTTTTAAGATATTGTCCCTCCATCTTTGTAAGTAATCAGAGAAGCTCTCATTTGGTTTTTGCTTCACTAACTCTAGATCTTTCAGTGTAATCTCTATACTGGCATTGTCATAGTACTATTTACTAAATACCCATGTCAATTCATTCTAGTCTTCTTTGACCCTTTTTGCTTGGTAATGATACTAGTCTAAGGCTTAGCCCATGAGAGATATACTGAACAGGCTTACAATTTGCTCCTTGAAGAGGTGAGTGGCTCTCATAGCAACAACATACATCTTCAAGTGAATGCGGTGGTAAGTTATGCCATCAAACTTACTCAAGTCTAGCATTTTAAACCTATAGGGCATTACTCGATCAGGTTTTAGGCTAATATCATCAAGGTTAATGTCTTTGCCATTATGGCTAGCCTAGTCATGGCTTCCATCATCTTATTAAGCTTCTTTAATTGGTTATCATCAATTGCCTTAGGAAAGGGAACCTTTTGGTATGACTTGGTAACCTATAGAATTTCTTCATTAGAAGATTGGTCATCTTCTCTATTTGCTACTTCTTTTCCCTTATAATTAACCAAAGATTGACCTACTTCCTTATGGCTATAGATGTGTGATAGGGCACTCATTACAGCTACCATCATCCTCTTCTCTATCTCATTCATTAACTCCATGAATATGGCATTGGTTATGTACTCATCACCCAACATATTTCCTCACTTAGGTTGAAATGGTAGTACTTCGCTAGTTTAGTTGAAGCACTTGCCTATTTGTTTCCACTTAGCAATAAATGAAGGATCAATGGTGATTGTCAAAATAAAGGGTTAGAAATGATACATCTACAATATAAACAATGCAAGATGTAGATAATGCATGATATGTAATGCATATTCATGGTGCAATAAAGACAAACACATGCAAGAAACCTTCCAACCTTATTCTACCCACACACATGGTTAAGCCAGTTCTTTCCTAGGTGGGATTACCTAAGCATCATCGGGGGATATATAGGTTTGCTTATAGGATGCATTAGGCCCAATGACCTCTCATTTTTAAAGAGCATGTCAATATAATGGCCTATGATATTTAAATCTTATTTGAAGTGAAATTAGGCTAGACCCATTCAAGATGAAAAGGCACAATAAGCTTGCCCCTATTACAAATGAGGTCAAACATGATAGGCTTACATAGCAGTCATAATGTAATCACAATTTCTTAGGGTCATTAAACCTAGGGGAAATTGCTAAGAT
>CANXYI010766591.1:0-11000 GCA_948208565.1 Hura crepitans | reverse complement strand
AATTGTGTACAAGGTGAATAGTGCCATCTTCGAGTATAAGTGCTCTTTTCCTAGTTTTTATTTCTTGTTTAGATAGTCCTTGAAATTATAAGAATTTTCGTGTTTATAGATTTCTATTTAGAGCTTCCTATGATTTTATATGTATTTTTAAAGCTAGAGTTCCATTATATAGGTTTAATTAGAGATTGTGAAGAACCAAGGCAAATAAGACCTTAGAAAGGTGGAAAAAGGTGTAGAGATACTCTAGGTACGTGGATTTAATACAATAGATGCATGCCATCATGTGATTGTATGTGTATATGCATAAACATGTGTATTGAAGCTTCGGATCAAGTATGTGTGTGCTTGATTTGGTGTAGTGAGCATGCTATGATGTGAATTAGATGTGATAATGATGATATGGATGTGTTTAGGATGTGAAATGTATGTGAAAATGCATGACATATGTATCATCACATATATGTCATGTATGTCATGGCATGTGCTTGTATGCATGACATGTGTAAATGAAGTGCCATGATGTTAATCATGATCTAACATAATGGTAATAACATGTGTAACATAAAAGGGAACATGGCATGTGAAAATATATTTATAATAATAACATGATACATGGATATGGTTATGTATGATAATATGGGACATGTTGGGTGCATGTGGTATAATAAGAAATTGATTGAGGAAAATTTACATTAAATGTGAAATAATGGTTATTATATGGCATATAATAGAATATATGAAATTTGGGCATTATATAACTTATTTAGTATAAAGAATTAATGATAAAAATGATGTGCGAATATGCTAATAAACATGTCACATGATGTAAGATATAATGGCATGGTAGATGATGGCATGAGGACATGACAAAAATGAGAAATGACCAATTAAATAGTGAAAATGACTAAATGAATAGTAACATTTTTGTAAACTGACTTATAACTATCTAATAAAAATAATGACTTGTAATTGTTTAGTAAAAAATTAAGTAGATGAAATTGGTTAATATCTATGTCCTAATAATTTAAAAATAAATAGAATGAATGAATAATAAATTAATTAATTAATTAATTAATAGACAGTTGGCTCATAAGTGAGACACCCACTAGATAGGTTGATCGGTCAACTAAGGATTAACAACTGCTAGAGACTTTATGCCTTCGGGGCTATTGCTTTCATGATTATAATGGCAGGCGTAGACGCTAAGGTCACAATGTTGGCTATTACACAATATGGGTGTAGCCACAATGGTTCCGATGTGGGACAACTGCACTAGGTGGGTGCAGTAGCCGAGGTCTTGAGATATGCCACTACACTATGCTAGTGCAGCAGCTGAGGTCTAGTTATGGGCCATTGCACTATGTAGGGTAGGTGCAGCTATCAATGTCTCATGATAGACCATTGCACTGTGCTGGTGCAGTAGCCAAGGTCTAGTTATAGGCCACTGCACCAGGTGGATGCAGCTATCGGGGTCCAAAATGTGGGCCACTACACAGTTTAAATTTCTCTTATAATCTAGTGTTTTAAAGTGTCATCTTTCTAGCTAGGCCTAAAAAATAAAATAAATATAATAAATGGTAATAGTAACTAGTGAATAGAAAATTTATAAAATGAAGTTTATATCGTGAAATTTATAATTAAATCAATAAGATAAGAAAATAAATAATAATAATAATAATAATAATAATAATAATTATTATTATTATTATTATCATTATTATTATTATTATTATTATTATTATTATTATTATTATTATTATTATTATTATTATTATTGTTCTTATTATTATTATTATTGTGACACTACCTCAGTATATTACATGATGCACACATAACTGGTATGATGCATATGAGACTGCATGACATGCTTTTATTATATTAAATTCATCATTGAGTATTGTACTCAGCGTATCGGTGTTTTGATGCGTAGGTAGTAAATAGTGTAGCTGATCAGCGTCAATAAGGTGTTACAGTGTAGCAGACTGATTTTGAGGGTATATTTATATTCTCTTAAAAGGCACTCATATATTTCCTGTGGGGCTGAGTTTAGTTTTTTTGTAAGACTAAATGTTTATGTCATCAGTATGTTGATGGATTTATATGATATATGGTTAAATTACACTAAACGGTATTAATATTTATATTTAGATGCTTTGTGGGCCTAGGGTCTTGTGTGATGATATTATAAAGTTAATTATGATATGTACATTGATATTAGAGAGTGTGTCTAAAGATTTAAGTAATATCTAAATGAAAAATATGCATGTCTATAAGTGTTAAATGAATGAACCCTTAGAGCAACACTGGGATGGATGACCTAGGGGAAGGTAGCACCTCTAGTCTAGTTTCTTCAAAAATTTGGTTGAGGGTGTTGTAGTAATTATGTTCTAAATATGAACATAATATGGCTTACATATTTTTAAAGGCAAGTATGTGCATACAAAATGCATAATGATGTGAGATTCATAATGTGTGCATATGTGTGATGGTAAATGTTCCACTCGACATATATTGCATGAATGTATGCTTAAAATGTCATATTCAAGTTAAAGTGTTTACGCCACTAAGTGAAAGCTGAGCGTAATGCCTATTTGCAATGTGTAGGTAACAAAGTAGTAGATTAGAGTTAAAGCTTCTGCCCTACAAGAAAACATGAAAGCTACCCTTTTAGGGTACTTTTTAGTTTCATTTTGTAAAATAATGATGATGTAAATATAGTTAGTGATGCTCTTGTGATTCTAGAGGGATTGGGCCTAATCTATAAACATGGGTCGGCTTTGTATCTAAAACTATATTTAATGTAAAAGCTTTATATTTCTTGCATGCCTTACATGATAACTCTTGATGTTGCATGTGAGAATGTTGTTTGAGTTGAGCCTAAGGCTCTTTGATTTTTCTAATGAGTTTAGAGGGTCAAGAGGACCCATGTGGAGTTGTGATGTGTTATATGTCAATATAAAAGTGTTTTTAATAAGCTTACTATTTGGGAAAATATTCTAATAAAACTATTATGCTATCAAATTTTTGACACGATGACCCCATTAATTACCTTGTAAAGCATGATAAATGGTTTTTAGTGTTTTTACAACTCCATAAGTCAAGAAATCATTTAATTAATAAAAGTTTTAATTTAATTAGGCTTTATAGGAAGCAAAATTAGATATTAGCTATGCTGGCGCTCCCTTTTCAAGTTCGGTGTATGGAACAGGTAGAGGGCATCACACTTTAATGGAATTAGAGTTATAATTTAGGATTTCCTCTAAACTTATGGGTTACACAAAAGCATTATAGTATATTTACATCATAACATGTTACATGTGGGGTTCATAATCTGTTTCTCTTACCTATAGATACAAAGATGAGTCATAGGACTACCTAAAGTGAAGAGTAAAAAGTAGAGATCAATGCTCCTATGACAGTTTGGCAAGGAGGGGCACAACCAGAATATGTAACCTACAGTGATGTAAGACATGCTGCACATGGATAGTAGGGTCAGTTGGCTTGGCTAGAAATAATGTTAGAGTCAGTCAAGTAGGTAATAGTAGCTGTTATTACTACTACTACTATAGTTGTTATAGTACACATAGCTCTACCTCCAGTACCTCAAGAGTAGCAAGCTTTTTAGAAGATGTACATGGAATGGTTATTATAGAATAGGGCTGTGCATTTCAAGGGTGAGGAGCTAGATGAGTCGAGTAGAGTTAAGTATTAGCTAGATCAGATGCTTAGGATTATGTAGTAGCTGAAGTGTCCCCAGGAGAAGTATACTGTATGCATTACTTTTGTACTGTCGAAGGAAGCTTTGAAGTGGTGGGAGGCCATTGCAAAGCATAAGACAATTGATAATCTTACTTGGGAGTTCTTTTTTAAAGAATTCAAGAAGAAGTACATAATTGAGCATTACCTAGATCAAAAGTACTAGGAGTTTATGGATTTAAAATAGAAGCATAGGTCTATATCTGAGTGTGAGAAGGAGTTTACTCATTTGAGCAGATATGCTAAGGTAGTGGTGGCTACAGAGGAAGATCGTTGCAAGGAATTTGAGAAAGGGTTGAACCTAAACATTATACAACAGGTTGCTCTAATATAGATCAAGGATTTTTTAGCCTTGATAGTAGCTTATTATACCATAAAGATGGTACATCAGCTGTGACAAAAGAGAGATAGCTTTAAGAAGAGGTCCTATGGCTAGGGATAGGGCAGTTCTACTTATATAGCTAATAAGAAACAAAAAAAGGGGGTCAGTCCAAGCATCAGTAGAGTAAAAAGTCATATCGATCTCAGAGATCATGACAGGGTTTAAGAGCACAAACTCAAACCTCAGGTGTTCCTAGATCTACAACTAGCAGTGTTTTGACATTAGCTTGTAAGACTTTTCACAAGAAACACCTAGGTGTTAGTTGGAAAACTATACTAGGAGTTTGTTATGGTTATGGCTTAAAATAGCATTTCTAGAGAGATTATCTAGTGAGGCCACTAGAGTTATCACAAATGAGTAACAAGAAAGACATTAGGACTAGAGCTGGGGCTAGTCAGAAGGATAAGTCAAAAAGTAGAGCTCTAGCTAGATAGTATGCTATATGGGCTAGAGAAAAGGCAAACGTCATAGATGTTATAGTGGGTACTTTCCATATCTTTGATTTACCTACTTTAGCACTGATAGACTCAGGGTCCGCACATTTACATATATGTATAACACGTGTTATGGATTGGGGTTTAGAGTTAGATGACCTTGGTTTTGATATGATGGTTAGCAATCCTATAAGACAACACATCATAGTGAACAAAGTATACAGAGACTATCCTTTGTTAGCACAAAGACATGTTTTCTAAGTGGATCTCATTGAATTTTTGTTCAATGAGTTCGATCTCTTCTTCGGCATGGACTAGTTGTCTAAGTATCATACCATAGTGGATTACAAAAGGAAGAGGATCACGTTACAAGCTAGTGACGGGTCAAAAGTGATAGTGATAGGTGAAAGATCTAATTGTATGTCTAATATAGTATCGGCAATTGTGGCTAGAAGGATGATGCAAAAGGGTTGTCAAACCTGTCTTACATATGTGGTTGACACTAAAAAGGAAGTATCAGAAGCAAGTCAAATTCCTATTATGGCTAAGTTTGAGGATGTTTTTCTTGATAAATTAACTAGTTTGCCACTAGAACGGGAGTTAGAATTTGGAATAGAGGTGATGCTAGGCATAGTGCTAGTTTCAATAGCTCTATATAGGATGGCTCCTGCAAAATTGAAGGAGTTGAAGATACAGTTGCAAAAGCTTCTTGACAAAGGTTTCATTAGACTAAATGTTTCACCATGGGGAGCACCAGTTCTGTTTATAAGAAGAAGGATGCTTCTTTAAGACTTTGTGTGGATTATAGGCAGTTGAACAAAGTCACCATCAAGAACAAATATCCATTACCGTGAATCGATGATCTTTTTCATCAGCTTAGAGGGGCAAGTGTCTTCTCTAAGATTGATCTTAGATTAGGGTACTATCAGCTGAGAGTGAAAGAGGTGAATATACATAAGACAGCTTTCAAAACTAGATATGGTCACTATAAGTTCTTAGTGATGCCTTTTGTATTAACTAATGCATTGACAACATTAATGGATCTCATGAACTAGATTTTTCGGCTATTTCTAGATCAATTTGTAGTAGTCTTTGTCGATGACATCCTTATGTATTCTAAGGACCTAGAAGAGGATAAGAAGTATCTACGAACAATTTTATAGATCTTGAGGAATGAGAAGCTCTATGCCAAGCTCAGCGAGTGTGAGTACTAGTTAGAGAAAGTGTCATTTATAGGGCATATAGCATCGGCAGAAGGTATAAGGGTCGATCTTATCAAGATTCAAGTTGTAATGGAGTGGAAACCATCTAGGAATACAATTGAGATCAGGAGTTTCTTGGGTTTGGCTGGATATTATAGAAGGTTTGTCAAGGGATTTTCCTTAATAGTAACCCCTATGACACATCTTCTGAGGAAGGATGCGAAGTTTGAGTGGGATAGCAAATGTCAAAAAAGTTTTGATAAGCTCAACAGTAAGTTAGCCGAGGCTCCAATTTTGGTTTAGCCAGTGTTAGGAAAAGAGTTCACCATATACAATGATGCCTTATTGAATAAGTTAGGATGTGTACTCATGCAGGATGGCAAAGTTGTTACTTATGCTTCATGGCAATTAAAATCTCATGAGAAAAATTACCCAACACATGACTTAGAGCTTGCAGCCATTATATTTGCTTTAAAAATATAGCGGTATTATCTTTGTGGGGAAAAGTGCTATGTCTTCACTAACCACAAAAGTCTAAAGTATCTATCAATATAGGAAGAGTTAAACTTGAGGCAAAAAAGACGGATAGAGTTAAGCAAGGATTATGATTGCCTTATTAACTACCATCTTAGAAAAGCTAATGTGGTTGCAGATGCCTTGAGTAGGAAGTTTATGTTAGCTTTAAAGGTCATGCATATCAGTTTAATGCTGCAAAATGATAGTGGTTTGTTAGCTGAGCTACAAGTCAAGCCAAATTTGATGCAGTTAGTGAAGGATTCATAGAAGGATGATCATAAGCTTCAGAGTATCATGAGTATGATCCAAAAGGGGAAGTCTATCAAGTTTGTGATAAAAAGGATGGTTGTTTGTATTATCATGAATGCCTTTATGTACTAAATGGTGAAGAAGTAAGATAATAGATTTTGTAAGAAGTGTATAATGTACCATATGATTTGCATCCTGGAAGTACTAAGATGTATCAATATTTGAAGATGGTATATTGGTGGCTAGGCATGGATAGAGATGTAGCTAATTATGTAACTAGATGCCTCACTTGTTAGCAAGTGAAGGCAGAGCATCAAGTTCCTTATGGATTGCTATATCCTTTAGTAATTCCAGAATGAAAATAGGATCAAGTCACTATGGATTTTGTGATTAGACTATCGATGATCAGGAACAAGTATGATTCTATTTGGGTGGTGGTTGATAGATTAATAAAGTCAACTCACTTCATTCTAATAAGAAAGGATTATTCATTAGAGAAGTTGGCTAAATTGTATATTGATGAGATAGTTAGGCTTCACAGAGTGCCATCTTGTTTCATTTTAGATAGAGATCCTCATTTTACATCAATATTTTAGAGGAAACTCCACAATGCTTTGGGGAGCAGGCTTAGTTTTAGCACAGCTTTTCATCCTCAGATGGATGGCCAGTCAGAGAGGCTTATTCAAGTGCTTGAGGATATGCTCCAAGTATATGCCATAGAGCTCTAAGGTAGCTGGGATAAGTATATCTCTTTGACAGAGTTTACTTACAACAATATTTACCAGGCAAGCCTTGGTATGGCTCATTATAAGGCATTGTATGGGAGACGATGTAGGACTCCTTTATGTTAGAGTGAGTTGAGTGAGCACAAGCTTATAGGACTAGATTTGGTTAAGGATACTAAAGAGAAGGTGAAGATCATCAGAGAAAGGCTAAAGGCTACTTCAGATAGATAAAAATCCTATACGGATTTGAAGAGAAGAGACATCAAGTATGAAGTCAGTGATGAGGTCTTTCTCAAGGTATCTCTGTGAAAAAAGGTGTGGAGGTTTGGTAAGAAAGGAAAGTTGAGTTTGAGGTTTATTAGACCATATGAGATCATAAAATGTGTGGGTCCATTGGCCTACAAACTAGCTTTATCTCTAAAGTTGCAGCAGATTCATGATGTGTTTCACGTCTAGATGCTTAGAAGGTACAGATCAAAGCATTCACATGTGTTGATAGCTGAAGAAGTGGAGATATGGCTAGACTTGTCATCTAAGGAAGAATTTATAAGTATTCTAGCTAGAGAGGTTAAGGAGTTGTAGAATAAGACAGTGTCATTAGTGAAGGTTCTATGGCGACATCACGACATAGAAGAAATGACATGAGAGAGTGAAGCTCATATGAGAGAGTAGTATCCACATCTCTTTGAATTAGGTATGTCGAGGACGACAACTTATTTTTTAAGAGGGGAAGAAATGTAATAACCCAAAAATCCCGACTCTCATGAATAGTACTTCTCGGGATGAATAATGCTTCCTAAAACTCGAGTTGCACTAAGTTTACCAATGGGGTGTATTAATTATGAGAGAATATTAGGCAAAGTTTGAGGCCAATCTGAAGTCATTTAGATGGTTAAAAATGCTAAACAAGATTTTATGACAGTGTCCTATTAATAGTGTCGTAAGCAAAGCTGAACCATAAAATAAACTAGAAGTTGCTCAAAATAATCTAAAAATGTTACAACCTAATACTTAAATACTTTGAATTGTCTATTGACTTTGGAATCAGAATTTTTAGATATCGAAAAGTATTTTTCCTTAATTTTTGAAAAAGAAAATATATTAATTTTTTGGGTTTTCTTTGTTTTTTGGGCTCGAGGTTTTAGGGGAAATTAGAGGAGAAATTTATCTAATTTTGGGGACAAAAATAAAGGAATTCCAATATTCTCAAAGGGGATAAAAATTTTATGAAATTTTAAGAAAAATAATTTTTAAAATTATAAATACCTTTTTCCCTCTAATTCCCTTCATTTCCACCCACTTACTCTCTCTCAAATCCCTCCAAGCCAATACCTTCTTCTCCACCTCTCTCCTCTATTTCTTTCTTCACACACTCTTACCCATCATTAAAAACATATCCTGAAGGGTAGAGGATCCTGAATCAAACCCATGACACCAAGAAACTCAAATTTGGCAGAGTAACTCGGGAGGAATCATGATTTTCTATCTCGAGGTGAATAGTGCACATCCAACATTCGAGTAATTTACTTTCAGTTTTAATATTTTTTCTAGGTTCCTCAAGTACCCAAGAGAGTATATATAAGCTCGTTTTGATTTTTTGAGTTTTCTACCATTTTATAAGAATTTTTAAAAATTATACCTATTTGAATTTGTAGATGAAAACTCGAAACAAGCTTCTCAGGTAAGAAAAAGGCCTAGGAGAGCATCAGGCATCCCGAACAACCTATCTTAATATATGTAATATCCTTAAGTTGAAGAAAATGATGTGATTTTCATTATGGCATTATGACATTATTATGGCATTTAATGTGATAATGTGTATTAAATGCAAATTTTGGCATGAATGATATTAATGGTTGATGAATGTATGTAATGTTATAGCCTAGACCTTATTATGTATGTGTAATGCTTATTTATAGTGCAATTAAGCCAAAAATGGTGTTTTAGGATGTTGCATGTAATTAATGTGCACATATGTGTGTATCATTAATGGATGATAATATGTGCATTTATGTGGCATGAATAAGATGCTAATGGTGAGAATAGGTGGCCGAATGATCAATAGATGATGATATGCACCTATATGTAGCATTATGGCTAATATAATCCACTAAGTCATGTTAATGCATGTATGACCATAAATGATGGATTCGCACTAAAGGATGTGACTTGAGCATCCATACATGTTGTACGATAATCAAATGAGTCATGCATGTGAAATTTGTGGCCTTAAACAATTAGAGGCTAAAATTTTATGGTTAGTGAGTTAATTAGGCAATTTGTGACTTATTTATGTGAATGACTTGTATAGCATGTTTTGTGCTTAAATGCCATTCTAAATGTGCACACAAGATGACTAGAATGTGTGCGTGTGCTTATTGATGGCTAAATGCATTATATGAGTGAATGGTGTCAATTAGGCACCTTTATGGAAATAAATGCATATATAAGTAATGAAAGATAAAGATGACTAAAATGTGAATGTGAGAAGTTTAATACATCTATTTGTATGGGTATAGGCTATAGGAAGTGTCTGAATGCCATTTTTTTGGGTATATGCGATTGCCCTTTAATAGTCACTAAACGTAGATATTATGCCTTGTGTGATAACTCTTAATGTTACATATACGAATGCTATTTGAGTTGAGCTTAAGGCTCTGTGATTTTTTTAATGAGTTTGGAGGGTCAAAAGGACTCATGTGGAGTTGTGATGTATTGTATGTCAATATAAAAGTGTTTTTAATAGGTTTACTATTTAGGAAAGTGTCTCGGTACAGCTGTTATGCTGCCAAATTTTCAATATGATAACCCCATTAATTGCCTCGTAAAGCATGCCAAATGGTTTTTAGTGTTTTTATAACTCCATAAATCAAGAAATCATTTAATTAATAAAATTTTTAATTTAATTGGGTTTTATGGATAGTAAAATAGGATATTGGTTGTGCTAGCGCTCCTTTTTTGGTCTAGTGTACAGAATGGGTAGAGGGCATCACATCTATATATTTTACACTAGTGTAGCAGCTGATAAGGTTCGATAGGGCCAACACAAATATACATTTTTTTATGCTAGACAGTAGCAAGTGAGGTTTGATAGGGCCACTACACATATATATTTCTTTAACATGGGTTTAGCCATTGATAAGCTCTGATAGAGCCACTGCACATGTATATTGGTATAATGTGGGTGTAGACACTAGTGAGGTTTAAAATGAGGGCCATTGCATGATTGATGAGATATATATCCCAAAATCCAATATTAAATAGCAACATCTATTGCATAAAGGCAAAGCAAATGGATAATTGGATTGATATAAAGTTCATATGAAATAAGGACAATTTAAGAAATGAGTATGAGCATGCTATGAGAATTATAATAAAATGTGGTTATCAAGCATTAAATTTTATATACTTAGTGGGAAGATAACATAGTTAGTATAAGTATGGTTAAAGAGTAATGAGTGCCTAAGATGCAGTAATGATGGGTAATCAAATAATTTATACAACCATAGCAAAATTTAAGTGGTGAAAAAGGAGAAAATCTAATTAACATAAAGATGGTATAACATAAGATTTGATTGTATGTATGTGTCAAAAAATTTAATTTAATTTGCATTAATTTAGAAATTGGCATGTAAGCTAAATTCAAATCACATTAATATTATGCATGCATTATACTATGTGTGTGTGCATGATATAAGTATATTTCATTGAATAAACTACTAAGGTTATGCTTAAA
>CANXYI010766561.1:0-10447 GCA_948208565.1 Hura crepitans | reverse complement strand
AATGTATAAAACCAAGATTTATTAAAGCCAAGGTAGTTAGATCAAATGGATAGAATGTGGTAACAATAACCTTAGAAGAATTAGCTTTTTCATATGCCCTAATGGCATACCATCGAGTAGGAGCTCTAAGATCTAATCTCTTTACTATATCTAATTTGGGTCTTTCACTAGTCCCCGTTTGATCTCATCTATCCATTCTCTCACTTCTAAGCTACTGGCAAATATGCTTGTAACATGGTGGAAGCTACAAGCTTCTTTGGGCAATTCTTGATAAAATGATCTTTAGAGCCACATCCATAAAAGACCCTAGGTGTAGCCTTCCAACACACACCCCTATGCCTCTTATTGTAATACTCAAGTGAGAGACAATTGCACTCTTAACTGTAGAGGTTGGCGAAGTGATGGTTGTTGATTTTTCTCCATCATACATAGTGGAAAATTAAAAAAATGAGAAAACCCAACAAAGATAATGGAGCTAGATAATTTAAAATACATCTTAAAAAATAAATCTAGAAAGGTTACGTGATTTACCATAAAGGATGATAGCAGATTCCTTCTATGAGCACTTCTCACCAGGTTGTTACAAACCACAGTGATCCTCTTTTAGGAACACCTCCAAAGTAATCCACATAAGAAGTTCTTATAAGAAAGCAACTTGAAAATCCAGGTGCTAGAAGGATTTTCAAGTGGATGATGTATGAAGAAGAAATTTATGTGTTTTCAATTGATCTATATGACAATTTCTACTATAGAAAATGTGCATATGGTGATTATAGCTATAAAGGTTATTTATACTTTAAATAAACCCTTTTTATGTTAGATTTTGAAACTCAAAATTTACCCTAATTAACTAAAATGGACCTACACTTTGGGCCCTACTATGTTTTATGCGTATAGGCTTTTTAATAGGCTTACATGCAATCTCATTTGGCCTTACTTTTATTAATCCTATATAGCACATCTAAGGCCCATTTTGGATTAATAATTACTATAATTTAAGGCCTTTTAATGATTTGAAAAACCTATAAAAGATTAGATGAAAAAATAATTAAAATATGGACTTAATAAAGCTAAAGTCTAAAAATCATGATTTCTGGATTGCACGTTTGCAATTGGGCTCCAAAGTACATTTTCTTATTTCTTCTTCTTTATTCATCTTCCAATGATATTGTAATGATCCAAAAATCTCGACTCTTATGAATAGTACTTCTTGAGAAGAATAGTGCTTCCCGAAACCCAAGTCACACTAAGCGTACCAACGGGGAGTATTAATTACAAGAGAATTTTGGGCAAAGTTTGAAGCCAATTTGAAGTCATTCAAATGGTTAAAAATGCTAATTAAGATTTTACGGTAATGCCCTATGAATAGTGCATAGGCAAAGCTGAATCATAAAATAAATAAAAAGTTGCCTAAAATAATCCGAAAATGTTACAACCTGATACTTAAATATTCTAAATAGTCCAATGGCTTTGGAATCAAAATTTTTTGAGTTTGGGAACTATTTTTACCCAATTTTTAGGACATAAAATGTATTAATTTTTTGGGTTATTATCGTAATTCAGGCTTGAGATTTTGAGAGGATTCAAGGCTTGGATTGATGGAATTTTGGGGATAGAAATGGGGAAAAACTAACATTCTTATTAGTTATAATAATTATTTGAAGGAATGAAAAATTATTTTTGGAAAAGTATAAAAGTGAAAATAATTAAATTCTTTCCACTCACTCTAAAACTCACCATCCACTCCTCCTCCACACCCAAAAAACCATCCCTCTCCCTCTCTCCCTCTCTCCCTCTCTTCCTTAATTTCATCCTCCTTAACACGACCCAATCTAGAAGCCTATACCCGAATCAATGAGGGTTCAGAGGCGAGTCCATGAACACTATAATCCTGGGGGGTGGCAGAGTCTTTTGGAAGAAAACCCGAGAAAAATCTCGAGGTGAATAGTAACTTTCTGGCTCTCAAGTTTTTCTTTTTTGCAAATTTTATATTTCATGGGTTCCTTGGGTGTTTTAGAGCACATATATAGGCTCAAAATATTTTTCCAACCTTTATATTATTTTATATTAATTTTTTTTATTTTTGTACCCTTTTATATTCATAGGTGAAACAATGACCTAAGCCTCTCGAGGTAAGGAGAAGGCCTAGGCCAACTTCGAGTGTCCTGTATGACCTTGTTTGGTATGTGTAATCACCTTAAATTGTGCAAAATAGCATTTAATATATTATGTGCATTATGTCCATATAAGTAATAAATGGAATTAAATGCCTAAAAATGGAATAAATGTTATAATTGTAATTTATGATGAATGGAATGATAAATGCATGATATGTAATAGTTTAGAGTGGTTATGAGTGATAAAATTGCAAGAATATTTATATTAAGCTTATAAATACATATGCGAGTTAAAAACCTATTATGCCATGTTGTATGTCGTATGCCTAGAAATGCATGCATATGGTTATTGTATAATTAGAACATGTACAATAGATGTAAATTGTGGTATATTGCTATAGAGTGATTTAATGCTTAAATGTGTGACATTATGCCTACTTAAATCGACAAGTACGCTAATGTGTGTGCAGAAGTTCTTGTTGATTAAAAAGTATTGGATGTGCACGAATACGATGTGCCAATATGTTAAAGATGGATTTTTAACATATAATGGGTATATATGTGTTATAAATGCATAATGAGGTAATGTGTAATACTCGTGTTTTTTAGGCTTCATGAATGGTGCCACTAGGTCCGAGAGGTATGCCCAGAGTGCTGGGTCACATACACATAAATCGTGGCAGTGACACTGGTCATGAAACTTATAAGGGCTTTAATTTTATGAACAGAGCAAAATTTAAAAATTTAGCAAAACCATCAATTCATTTTAGACTGTAAGCTACCCCCTTGGCTCAATAAAAAAATTTTCATGCCAGCATTGACCCGGGATATGCCCGAACAGACCTAAAAATAGTGGACCTTGAAACTTAAAAATTACAATGAGTCTACTGGTGAAAGAATTTTTTAAATCGAAGGTCATTTACAAATTCTCATAATTTTTTAGGTTAGCACGCAAATTAAAGCAATTTGAAAAAACCTTTCTTATCGATGGAATTTGGTCACAAAAAATTTTAAGCATGTAAAGGGGATTAAAATATGAATCTTAAAAATAAACAGTATAATTTTTAGAGGTTCGTGTGAAATTTGGTCAATTTTTGAAGTTTTCCAAAAAATCGAGCTATTTCGAGATGGATTGGGTGGCTGAGGACCTTACCCATGCACTTGCCAGCTGGCCTAGGGCCTTAACAAGTGGCAATGTGTATTGACAAGTGGATTTTTCCACTAAATAAAAGCTAAAGCTCTTTCTCCTTTTTTGGGCAAAAATTAATGCCAACTCTTCCTTCAGTTGACTAGAAGTTCTTCAATTCTTCACAAAAATTCATAATTCAAGTTTCTAAATTCAAGTTAGCATGTTGGTGAACTGTGGGAAAAAGAATTGGAGGGAAAGGAGATCTCAGTTGGGAGAAAGAATTCTCAAAATTTTCGTGGTTTAGACTGCCCAGAAAAACCTAAACGTCACCCCCCCAATTTCTTTAGCAAAATCTCCCTCATCCCGTAACCTAAATTCATCATTCTTATTTTAAAATTTTCTTTGTGATGTTAAGAGATTGAGAGAAAAAAAATTGCAGCAAAAAGAGCTCTCAATATGGAGAAATAAATCACCAAATGTCCTAGGGTCAGAAGTTGTCTAGCAAGGGAAAAATATGAGTTTTCATACTTCTCTTCTTGATTTTCTTGGTTTTTCTTGGTTAGAAATAACTCTTTGAAGTGCCTAACATCTATGGAGAGGTACATGAATTGCGTTTAAGGTGAATTGGGGCATGGAAAGGCTTGAAAAGCAAAGGAGAAAGTCACTATAGGGTTGGAAATGCAGGTGGGTAGCCTTATGATGGTGGAAATGGCATCTTTAAAGTGGAAGAGGTAAGTGAATTCAGCCATTCACTTCATGCCCTCTAAATTACAGTAGCTTCTTCTTGAGTAGTGATGGTTTGGATTCATAAATAAGTGTGGATAAGTGTTTGCATTGAATGGCTAAAGTTTTAGGCATGATGGTATGTAAATTTCATGGTGGATATGAGAAAAGAATTAAGGTATATGTTAATTTTGTTTATGGTCGAGAGATGTATATGTTGTTAAATTGTGCTTGTGATGTGTAAGTTACAAAATAATGGCTTGAGTATGGATATGTTAGGGTATCTCTTAAGAATTACTAGGAGATACATAATTGGTATAAATTGTGCATGTAGCCGTGGTGTTTATGGTTTGTATATTAGTATGGCATACATAATATAAAGTATATATATGTGGATAAATGCTAGTTTAGGGATGTGTAAGGTGTATATGTGATAAGTAATGTCGAAATATATGTATTGGCAATAAGTCCCCTTAGTAGACGAAAGGTATAATGGTATGGGAAACCTTGGCAAGTATGATATATGGGTAAGTTTGGTGCCTATAGGTGATGCAAGGTAATATACATGTAATGCATGACATCAAAGTGACATGAACTTGGTAATATGTATTGTAAATGGAATGAATGATAAAGGCACCTATGTGAGTGTGATTAAGATATTGATTTATGAATAATTATGAAATGAACACTATGGAAATGTATGATATGAAAGTGATGAAATGTACATGTATTGCACATACCTACCATGATGTACTAATGTAAAATAAAATGGCTTAAATTATTTTAGCATGAATTTAGTTAATGTGTACCTTAAAATGGCATGAAATGTAGTCAAGAAATGGCATGAAAAATGACTTAAACATGGCTTAAAACTTGGCTAGAAATAAGGTATGATAAATGGGGCTATACTAGACTGGCTGAAAAATAGATTGTGTAATAAAATTTATAACTATCTATTATTGTAACTTAAATATTATAAGAACACTATTGGTCAATAAATAGACTTAAAATGAGCTACGTAGCCTATTAGTTAGACACCCACTAGATCGGTTGACTGGTTAACTTAGGGATTTAGCAACTGCTAGTTGTCTGATGTTTAGGAAATGATGTTCATTATGGTTTGGGAGGCCTATAGGTTGATCTCCATTATGTCACACACTTGTTGATGGTGATTATTTGTGGTTGGGGAGGCCTACTAGCTAATCTCCATTATATCACACTATTGTTGATAATCTTTGTGGTTAGGGAGGCCTATAGGCTGATCTCTATTATGTCACATTCCTGATGGTGATTATTTATGTCTAGGGAGGCCTACGGGCTGATTTCTATTATGCCACATAGATGTTAAGACTTTACTTGTGTCTAGAGAGGCTACGGGCTGATCTCTATTATGGCACATATGCCAGTGTAGCATCGTAGGTTCAAAATGGGGACCACTACACCAGTTTATTTTCCCTCTAGATCTAATATCTGTCAAGGTTATCTTCTGAGTTGGGCCAATGAAAATAATTCAATAAAGTTAATGAACCCACACATGACTGTGAAATATGACATAAGGGTATTTTAGTAATTTTCCACTAGTAATAAATAAAGGATTAAAATGGTATAGTTTTGAGCATTAAATGGCTAATAATGACCAAGTACATAAATTACATGACTTGTGATAAGTAATTAGAAAACTACAGATAGAAACACCCTAGGGGTAAAATGGTAATTTTGCATGATAACACTTTAAATTGAACTTGGGCCATCAGTATAAGATAAAATAGGGATTTTATGCATGAATTAATTACTAGACATGGTTTTAAGGATTGAATTCACCATTGAGTATTTTTATACTCAGTGTACCAGTTTCGGTGCGCAGGTACCCAAAATAAGGAAATAGCCACAAAAAGCATGCAGCAGAGTTCAGAGGTCATATTGAGTAGTTGGATCATGTATAAAGAGTAGATTTTGCACTCTATGTACTTAGGTGGGAAAAATGGGTGTGATGTATATAAGGGGCACAGGGTAGTATTTTGTATATATCAGACCATGCTATAATTAATCAAGAAATGTTTTCCCTTATGTATATGTGCTTTGTGTTACATGTTTGTGAGCTTGAGGCTCTATATGTTTTATTATGGTTTGAGGCTTGTGCCTGCTATGTGTTAGATGATGTTGACAAGATGATAACTAGAGGGCAAGAAGGGTCCAGGAGATGTGATATATATTGTTAAAGTGTTCACAGGTGGATATGAAATTTGGGATAGTGACTAGGGTAGCCATTGTGCTACTAAATTTTTAGAGGGTATCAGATTGTGTTAAATTCCTTCGATAATGGTTGAAACATAATTATACGAACTTATATGGATTATAGGAACTGACCTGAATGATTTTGGAACCAAACAAAGTTGTCTAGGGCAATATAAGTAAAAGTTAAACTAATGAACATGGGGGAAATTTTTGGATGGTTAACCTGCTGGCAGGAAGTGCACCACTTATTGGGTTCCTTCAGGAATCCAGTTGGGGGTGTTGCACAATGTATGACCATTTGAATGTGAATATTGGAAAATGCCATAAATTGATTATTTGATGTGACATTCTTTTTTAATGGGATAATGGTATGTTGTTATGATTCAATACCATTACACTTAGTAAATAGATCCTACTGGTAGTAATGGACATTGATAGGCCTAAGTTGGCCAAATGTATAGGTGTAGGCCATGCAAAGGTACAATGAGGCCAGTGGTAGTTTTAAGTACTATAATAATATAAAAAGTGAAATTTGTTAATTTGACACATAATGACATGTTTAATGATGCCTATATTGTTAGACAACCTAGTTTGGATAGGTTAACCGATCAACTAGGTTTGTAGCGGCTGCTGACATACCTTTGAGTATGAGACCTATGAGTCATTAATTTATGTGCCAATAGGCATGAGATCATATCAGCCTAAGTTTGATTATGCATTTAAGGATGTGAGAGCCTTCGAGTTTAAGATTATGTGTCGACGGGCATGAAAGCCTTTAAGCCTAAGTGTTATCCATTTGCAGATGTGAGAGCCTTCAAGCCTAAGTGTTATCCATCTATGGATGTGAGAGTCTTTAGGCCTAAGTGTTATCCATCTGTAGATGTGAGAGCCTTTGGGCCTAAGTGATATACATCTATAGATGTGAGAGCCTTCGGGCCTAAGTATACATACTTATAGGTACGAGTGTCTTCGGTCCTAAGTAATTCCATTACCAATCTTTGTTAGTTGTCTTATTAATATGGGCATAAGTTATACAATTAAAATGACTCAAAAATGTATAAATTGCTATTATATGTTAAATGGCATCAATATGTGACATATGGATATTAGTTGGCCGAATTTCATAAAACTGGTCTTAAGGTGTTCAATTTTTATTATTGGTATCCATATGGCTATAAATGATGTAATTATGATTATGAAGTCTATAAATGAGTCTATGTGTGCAAAAGAGTATTATGACTCGAAAAATATGTATATTTTGTTTCCATGCAATGCATTATTTTGATATGGTGATTGAAATGCTATAAAGATCATGACTTTAAGTATGTAATACATTATATCAATTAAATTGTGGCTATTTGATGTTCATATAATGCCTTAGTAAATATGCTATCAAAATGCATTATTTATGCTTGAAATGTGCATGCTTGCATTAAGACACTGAATTTACATGTTTGTGATATTAAATCTAAAACTGGCTTATGTGCATATATAGGCATGTTAAAACTAACCTTTTTACAAGGTAAAGTGATTGCACAACTGAGCAAAAAGCTTTGCACATTACTTGTTTGCGATGTGTAGGTAACAGGACAACAGATTAGAGCTAAAGCTTCTATATATTAGGAGACACAAAGATAACCCCTGCATGGCTATTTTTATACCTTTTGTAATAGTGATCATTATGTAAATGTAATGGTTAATAGTTGGTGTGCTTTTGTGATCCCAGAGGGATTAGGTCTAATCTGCATTTTACAGTGGGGTTTTTATTTCAAATATTATAACTATTTATTTTTCTTTTTTGTTTCTCAGATGTTTGTGTGATGATATATGAGATTGCATGTGAGAATGTTGATTATGGAGAGTCTGAGGCTCATTATGGTTTTATGTGGTGTTTAGAGGTTCAGGAGGACCCATTGGAGTTAGAGATGAGTTTATTGATGTATAAAAGTGTTTTTAAGTAGGTAAAAATTTTGGAAAATGTCCCGGTACAACCATTATGCTATCGATTTTTGACATGATGACCCTAATGTTTACCTCGATTTGCATGCTAAAAAGGTTTTTAATGTTGTCTTATATTTGAGTCAATAAATGTTTGCTTGTATAAAAGTTTTAAATTTTGAGTATTTTGGATAAGGGAATTGGATATCATTTTTCATGCATGCTTCCCCTATTCGGGTCTGGTGTATAGATCAAGCAGAGGGTACTACACTTAGTGGTATCAGAGCATCTTGTTGGGGTTTCCTTTAGACTTATGGGTTACACAAGAGCACTTTAGGAGTTGTAATACATTTACATCAAATAATGTTACATCTTTGGCTCATGATCTATTTTTATTGCCTATAAGTGCAGGATATGAGTAGTTGATGCACCTAGTAAGGATGAAGGAGTAAAAAGTCATGCTCCTTCTACCTTTGGACAAAAGGAGGCACAACTCGAGTATATGACCCCCAATGATGCTGGACATGTTATACCTGGATAGCAAGGTCCACTTGCTTGGTTAGAGATGATGCTAGATTCTATCAAGCAAGTGATAGCAGCTGCTGCAACTGCTACAACTGTAATTACTAATGCACAAGTTACTCCACCTCTAGTGCGACAATAATAGCCAGCATTCCAGAGGACTTATATAGAGAGGCTGATTAAGAATGGGGTTGAATTCTTTAAAGGGGAAAACTTAGATGAGTCCAGTAGAGCTAAATACTAGTTGGACTAGATGATCCATATTATACAGTAGTTGAGATGCCAACAAGACGAGTATGTTGCATATGCCACCATAATGCTATCTAAAGAAATATTGAAATGGTGGGAAGCAATCACTGAACATAAGACAGCTCCAGATATCACATGGGATTCTTTTTAAAGCAATTCAAGGAAAAGTATGTCACTGAGCATTACTTGGACTAGAAATATCAAGAATTCATGGATCTCAAGTAGAGACACAACAATCTCTGAGTATGAGAAGGAATTTGCTTATTTGAGCCAATATACAAAGGCGGTGGTAGCAATAGTAAAAGACCACTTTAAGAAGTTTGAGGAGGGGTTAAACTTAGATGTCATGAAATAGGTTGCTTCAATGAAGATCCGAGACTTCTCAGCCTTAGTAGCAGCCTATCACACTACAAAAATGGTGAATGAGCTGAAATAGAAGTGAGACAGCTTCAAGAAGAAATCTTTTGGACATAGGCAAGGAAGTTATAGGTATACATCTAATAAGAAGCATAAAAGTGGTCAGTCCAGATTTTATTAGGGCAAGTAGTTAGACAGATCATAGAGGTTAAGATAAGGTTCTAGAATATAAACCTAAGCATAAACTCAAACTTTGGGCGCTCCTAGATCCACTATAGGTAATGTTATGACACCTACTTATGAGACTTGCCATAGGAGACATCTAGGGTATGTTGAGGACTTATACTAGGATCTTGTTGGGGTTATGGCTCTAAAGATCATTTCCAAAAAGATTGCCCGATGAAACCTTATGTTTCTTCATAGAAGCTAGATAAGAGAGATATAGGAAGTAAAGCTAGGGCCAGTTAGAAAGATAAGATAGAGAGGAGGGCTTTAGCGAGGCAATATGCCATAAGAGCTAGAGAAGAGACTGAGGCCCTTGATGTTATTATAGGTACATTCCATATCTTTAATTTACCTATATTAGCACTGATAGACCCCGGGTCCACACATTTTTATATTTGTACTGCACGGGCTTTAGATCAAGGGTTAGTACTAGATAACATTGGCTTTGACATGATAGTTAGCAATCCTATAGTACAACATGTTATAGTGAACAAAGTATATAGAGACTGTCCATTGTCAACATAAGAACATATTTTCTCTGTGGATCTCATTGAATTGCCATTCAATGAGTTTGATCTTATCTTAGGCATAGACTAGTTCTCTAAGTATCATGCCATAGTGGATTACAAGAAGAAGAGGATCACGTTATAAGCTAGTAATAGGTCAGAAGTGACAGTGTTGGGTGAAAGATTGAATTGCATGGCTAATGTACTATCAACAACTATGGCTAGAAGGATGATGATGAAGGGTTGTGAAGCCTTTCTTGGTTATGTGGTTGACAGTATAAAAGAAACAATAGAAGTTAGCCAAAATCCTATTGTAGCTGAGTTTTAGGATGTTTTCCTTGATGAGTTACCTAGTTTGCCACTAGAACAGGGGTTAAAATTTGGGATTGAGGTGATGCTAGGCATAACACTAATTTCCATAGCTCCATATAAAATGGTTCCTGTAG
>CANXYI010766471.1:0-15048 GCA_948208565.1 Hura crepitans | reverse complement strand
ATAGGAATGCTTGTTTATGAAACTATTTGAGAACTGTGTGTTTGAGACCTTGTGACTATTGTGTGTGACTTTGTTTTTGGTTATTATAGAAGTGTTTTTAGATAGGAAAAATTTTTGGTTTTTCACTTGGGAAGCCGTTGTGCTGCCCAAAATTTTGTAAAATGGATAACATACCTAAATTAGGGTTTTAATAGTCCAAAATAGTCAGTATTAGGAGACAATCTAATTGGTTAGAGAAATTAAAGATACTGTGCCTTCATGAGCAATAAATTGATAAGTGTTAAATGAATGAGAACCGAGGAAATTTAAGGATGGGTAACCTAAGAGAAGTAATATTCCTTGTCTATTTCCTTTGGTAATGGAAGGGGGGTGTCACTTTTTAGTGGTATCAGAGTGGGTTTCAGCATTTCTAGTCATATTATACATGAGGGCTAAGGTCTAGGATTTTGTATTTAGGATAAAGCTACACTGCATAAAGCTAATAAATTATTTTCTATACAGTGATACATGATGAGTGAATAGACTCCACCAAAATGGGGTGAAGAAGTGGCTAGTTATGCTCCCACTACCATCCATGGTTTAGAAGTGAGTATAACTACACCAGAGCTGAGTGATACTGCTCACCAGCCATCACCACAGCCACAACCCTAGGCTCAGACTTCACTAACATTACTGCAATGGATTGTAAAGCTACTGAAGCATACTATTGCTTTACCACCTCTAGCTCCTGCACCACCTCCACCACCCCTAGCATCATTCCATAAAACCTACCTAGAATGGGTGAAAAAGGATAGGAGCAGTGGACTTCCTAGGTGCAAGGGAAGACAATGCTATACAGGCAAAATATTGGTTAGAGTAGATAATGAGAATTTTAGAACAATTGGAATGTACGGATAAGGAAAACCTAAAATGTACCACCTCTCTCCTCTAAGAAGAAGCCTTCCATTAGTGGGACACTACAAAGAGAAAAAAAGGTAGAAATGGAGATCACTTAGGAGTACTTTCTGAAGGATTTTTGCAAGAGATATATCCTAAAGTTTTATAAGGAAAAAAAATAGACAAAAATTCCTGGACTTGAAATAGGAGCTGAGATCAGTGTCAGAATATGAAAAGGACCTTAGCCACCTGAGTAAATATGCTGAGGAGTTTTTTCCTACTGAGGAAGAATGCTACAAAAGGCTCAAAAAGAGCCTCAATGTCGAGCTATGGATATACATTGCCACCACGTAGATTAGAGATTTTTCAGCATTAGTAGCTATAGCGTATGACATGTAGGAAATGCTGCAAGAAAAGAGGGAGCTATTTTAGAAGAAGAGACCATTTATAATCGATCAGATTGAGATTCAAGGTTTACTTCTAGATTTTGAAAGAAGTTATAGAAAGCATTAAGTACTCGATGGACATATAGTACATCATTCCACCCTTAGACGAATGGATAATCAAAACAGGTAATGCATGTGTTGAAAGATATGCTATGTAGTTATGCAATATAGTTCAGAGGTAATTGGGATTCATATCTATCTTTGGCTGAATTTGCTTATAACAACAACTATGAAGCTAGCTTAAAAATGTCATCGTATCAAGCATTATATGGTAGAAGGTGTAGAACTCCCCTTTATTGGATTGAAGTGGGGGAAGGTAAGATTATTAGATCTGACATAATTAGAGAGGCAAAAGAGAAAGTCAAGATTATATGATATAGATTAAAAGTCACCTCAAATCAATAGAAATCTTATATAGATTTGAAAAGGAGAGACATTGAGTATAAATTTGGCGAACGGGCATTCTTAAAAGTATCATTATGGAAAAAGATGCTCAGATTTGGTAAAAAAGGGAAACTCAGTCCCAGGTTTATTGGTCCCTATGAGATAACAGAACGGTGGGACCTTTGGCATACAGATTAGCATTTCCTTCTGAGTTACAACAAATTCATGATGTGTTTTATGTATCGATGTTGAGGTGATATAGATCAGATCCATCACATGTGATAGTTGCAATAGAGGTACAAGTACAACTAGTCTTAACATATGTAGATCCTAGCTAAAGAAGTAAAACAGCTGTGAAATAAGTCAATCCCTCTAGTGAAGGTGCTATAGAGACACCATAATACCACAGAAGCCACATGAGAGAACGAAGAATAGATGAAAGCACAATACGCACATCTATTCACAACAGGTAATTTTGAGGATAAAATTCCTTAAGAGGGGAAGAATTGTAATGCTCATAAGTCGAAGTTTCATGAATAATACCTTCGTGGCATGAATAGGGCTCTTTGTGAGTTGGGGTACCTTAGTAAGGCAAAAAAGGAGCATATTAGTCATAAAACTTTGACAGGCCAAAAAAATAGACAAAACGAAATAATTTAAAAATTTAGCTGAACCAATAAATCATTTGGGTTAAGAACTAGTGAATAGTGACTTAAAATGAGTTTATGCTAGAACAACCCTGAGATGTGCCTAGATGGACCCAAAAATGCCATATGTTGAACCTTAAAAATTCTAATCTACAAGGTGGTGAAGGAATTTTAATTTTTTGAGACAATTTGTTATTTATTTAGAATATCTTATTTTAGTAGGTGAATACTAACTATAGTTGTTGATGGAATTTGGACTTGAAATTTTACAGGTATCTTAATGGCACTAATCAAGGATTTTTAAAACTAAAATGACTATTTTCGGAGGTCTAGAGAAATTAATATGAATTTTCAAAGTTTAAATAAAAATAGAGAGAAAACGGACCGTTAGATTGCCAAGTGTCATGATTCGGGCCATCCACCCCACTAATATAAAAGGGTGTGCACAAATAGGGGTGCCACATGTGCCAAAACTATCTCTCACCCCTCTTATCTTCCTTAGGCCTACGCCATTGCCTTTTTCCCTCTCTTCCCATTTTTACTTCACTTCATCCTCAATTCTAGCCCATTTCTTCCAAATTTTATATGGTTCTTGACCTTTATAACCTCCTAAAGCTATTCCAATTGATAGAAATTAGAAAAGAAGGCTAGAAAGTGAGATATTGACACTTGAGGAATAGTGTCAAAATTGTGTCTAAGTGATTTTATCCTAATTTTTATTTTTGTTTTAGGTAGTTTAGGCAATTCTAAGAAATTCCATGTTTGTAGATTTCAATTTGGAGTTATGTAAAATTTTTAGGAATTTTTCTAAGTTAAATTTAGTTATGTTTAGGTCAAAGAGAAGGGATTGAAGGAGACTCTCATTCAAGACCTTTAAGTGGTGGAAAAATACGTGTTCTCACACCTTAGGTATGTGGACTTGTCACAATTTATGCATGCCATGTGAAATTGTATGAAATTGCATATGTGAGTATGTATGGAAATGACAAAAACTATGGTTTAGCATGAAATTGATGTAAATGGATGATATAGTCATGTTAATGGCATGAAAATAAGCTTGTACGCATGATTTGGGTGAGAAAAAATGAGTGTAGATATGTATACATGACTTGGCCGAATGGTGTGCATATGTGTGATGTAAAGTGTGTACATGTATATGGCATTAACATGAAAATGAGATGAAAATCATGGTAGGAATGTGAATGAGAACTATAAAATGTATTGAATAGTGGTTTGGTAAATTGTGACCTGAATTGATGTATAGTAGTGTTACATGGAATGACACTTGAATTAGTGGTTAATGTGTGTGAAAATAATGTTGTGTGATAGATGAATTGATAATCATGATCATGTGTAATGGTTGGAGAAACACTAAATTCATAATTGGTATGAGCTATGACATGGAAATCATGATTGTAAGAAATGGCCAAATAAATAACAACTTGAGGAAAATTGACCAAATGAATAGTAATTTTGCAAAAGATGACCTAAAATGGAAAAGGGTGCATAAAGGTACCAAAAATGAAAATGTAAGTTATTGGTGGCATGACATTAGATAAGAGGGTAATTAATAATTAAATAACTAAAGAATAAATAGCGAATTAGCCTATCAGTTAGTCTCCCACTAGATGGTTTGACTGGTCAACTAGGGACTTAGCAACTGCTAGGCAGGTTGGTCCTCCTGGGGCTACTATTGTTTGATAAAATGGTGGGTGTAGCCGTTGAGGTTCTGAGGTGGAACCCTACACACTCGGATATTAGGAGGTCCCATGAGGCTGATCCTTGCTATTCATCAGTACTGCATTAGAGATATTGACTGGGGTATTGGGAGCTCCCATGGGGCTGATCCTTGCTATCCCGTTTATAGGTATTGGGAGGTCCATAGACTGATCCCTGTTAGTCACCAGTTTGGTATTGGGAAGTTCCAATGAGCTAATCCCTACTATTGAACCAGATAGGTATAGCTATTGAGGTAAAAAAATGTAGGCCACTGCATAGTATAGATCTCACTCTTTAGGGTTTTAAAATGTAGTATGTCTATCATAAGCCTAAATGATAATGTAATTAAATAAATATCATACTACATAATTAGTAATGATGGCAATTGGATGAAGATATGGATTTGAATAATTAAGTTGACCAGATAAAATATGAATCAGTTACTTATGTGATAAGATGCCATAAAATATAGCATATAACTAGTAAATAAAATGATAACACTGCTTGAAATTAATCATAGTGTGTGTTTACCTAAGCATGTGCCATTATGTGTGTGAATATACTCGTGAAATGCATTTATTGTATCAATTCCACCACTGAGTGTATACTTATCATGTTGGTGTTTTGATGTGCAAGTTAGAGACAAGGTTAGCTGTCTAGCTTCATCAAGTGCAGTGTAGCAACTATTAAGTCTTTTAGGTATATATTATGTATCTTGATGGTTATTCGTAGTACAACACTCATGTATATTGATGGACTTAGACTTAGGCAGTTAATGTAAATTATAGATATATGTATAGATTTTTGTTAAGTGAACCAGGCTTGTGTATATCTGATCTTGTCATAGGAATGCATGTCTGTGAAACTATTTGAGTACTATAGGTCTAAGACCTTGTGACTATTGCATGTGACTATGTTTGATGGTTGATTTAGTCCAATAGTTAGGGATATTGTTTGTGGTTATTATAAAAGTGTTTTTGGATAGGAAAAATTTTTGGTTTTTCACCCTGGTAGCTGCTGTGATACCCAAATTTCTATAAAATGGATAACAGACCTAAATTATTATTTTAACAGTCTAGAATAGTTAGTGTTAGGAGAAAATCTAATTTGTTTGAGAAATCAAGGGTACCATGCCTTCATAAGCAATAAATTGATAAGTGTTAAATGAATGAGAGCCGAGGAAATTTAAAGATGGGTAACTTAAGGGAAATAACATTCCTTGTCTATTTCCTTTGGGAATAGGTAGGGGGTGTTACATAGTGTGTCACCATGGAAAGCACTGATTTTATTTATGAAGAAAAAGGATAGTTCCCTATGGTTATACATCAACTATAAACAACTAAATAAAGTAACTATTAAGAACAAGTATCCATTGCCTTGTATAAATGCCTTGTTCAATTAGTTTAAAAGAGTGGGTGTTTTCTCCAAGATCGATTTGAGGTTAGGATATTACTAGTTAAGGGTCAAAGAGGTAGATGTAGCTAAGACTGCTTTCTGAACAAGATATGACCATTATGAATTTTTGGTAATGCCATCTGGGCTTACTAATGCATTAACGACTTTCATGAACTTGATGAACCAAGTCTTCTAGCCCTACCTAGATTAATTTGTTGTGGTCTTTATTGATGATATTTTGGTATACTCTAAGAGTAGAAAAGGTCATGAACGACATCTTAGGATTGTCTTATAGACTTTAAGAGAGGAAAAGCTCTATGCTAAACTATACAAATGTGAGTTTTGGCTAAATGAGGTGTCTTTTTTAGGATAAATAGCCTCTGCAAAAGGTATTAGAGGGGATCCGAGTAATATTGAGGCTGTTATAGAGTAAAAGCTACCCAAAAACACAACCGAGAACAAAAGTTTTTAAGGTTTGGCTTAGTATTATATACATTTTTCAAGGGCTTTCCATTATTGTAGCACCATGACACGTCTATTGAGGAAAGATGTTAAGTTTGTTTAGGATAACAAGTGTTAAGAGAGCTTCAAAAAATAAAAAGCCATGTTGATGAAAGCTCCTATTCTCACATAGCTAATATGTGAGAAAGATTTCACCATCCATAATTATGTATCCTTAAATGGTTTAGGGTGTGTTCTGAAGCAAAAGAGCAAAGTTATTGCTTATTCTTTGAAACAACTGAAGTTAGATGAGAAGAATTATCGTATAGTGATGTATCCTTGAATGGTTTAAGGTGTGTTCTGAAGTAAAAGAACAAAGTTATTGCTTATGCTTTAAAATAGCTAAAGCTGCATGAGAAGAATTATCCTATACATGATTTGGAGCTTGTTATAATTGTTTTTGCTTTAAAGATTTTAAGACACTATCTATATAGAGAGAAGTGTTATAATTATACAGATCACAATAGCTTAAAGTATCTTCCTTTATAGAAAAAGTTGAACCTAAGATAGAGAAGATGGATGGAATTAATTAAGGATGATGATTACCTTATTAATTATCATCCTAAGAAAGCTAATGTAGTAGCTAATGCTCTGAGCATAAAGTTTATGTTAGCCATGAGGGTTATAAATGTCAAGTTAAAGCTTATCGATAATAGTGCTCTTTTAGCTAAGTTGTAAGTGAAGCCTAATTTGTTGCAGGAAATGAAAGACTCATAGAAAGATGATCATAGGCTTGTGAGTGCTATGAGTTTGATCCAAAAGGGGAAGCCTACTGAATATGAGATGAAGACTAATTTATTTGTACTACCACAATAGGATATGTGTTCCAGATGTGGAAGACCTAAAGAAGTAGATTTTACAAGAAACTTATAGTGTTTCTTATGCTATATATCCTGGTAACACTAGGATGTATCAGGATTTGAAGACTTACTTTTGGTGGCCAAGCATAAAGAGAGATATTTTTAAGTTTGTGATCAAGTGCCTTACTTGTCAATGAATAAAGGCTGAGCATCAAGTTCCCTCTAGATTGCTTCACCCTATAACATTTTTGAGTGAAAATGGGATAGGGTCACCATGGACTTTGTAGTCAGATTACCTATGACAAAAAGTAGATGTGATACGATTTAGGTTATGGTAGACCGATGAACTAAGACTACGAATTTTATACTAGTCTAAATGGAATATTTCTTGGAGAAACTTGTTAAGTTATATATCGATGAGATCATTAGATTATATAGAGTGCCATCTTTCATTATATCGAATCAAAACTCCAGGTTTATAGGCATTCATTTGAGTTTCAGTACAACATATCATCCTTAGACCAACAGTTAATCAAAAAGAGTCATTCAAGTAACTTTTGATACTTCAATGATTACGATGCTAGTTATGTATAATGTTCATGTTATAGCATGCTTGATAGGTGCTTAAATATATGTTTAGAATTCAAGGCAAGTTAAGATTGCTACCTTTCCTTGGTAGAATTTGCTTACAACAATAGTTATCAGGCTAGTTTGGGAATGGCTCCTTATGAATCATTGTAAGAAAGAAAGTGCAGAACTCCTCTTTGCTAGAATCAATTAAGTGAAACAAAGTTTATGGGGCCAAATCTTATTAAAGATGTAGAAGAAAAGATGAAAATTATCAAGGATAGATTGAAGGAAGCCTCAAATAGACATAAGCCTTATGTAGACTTAAAAATAAAAGCCGTTCAATAAGAAGTGGGAGACAAAGTGTTTCTCAAAGTTTCACCTTGGAAGAAGGTGTTACAGCATGGCAAGAAAGGCAAATTAAGCCATAAGCTGAAGAAAGTTATATACCTTGGAAGAAAGGTACATATCAAATCCTTTACATGTGTTATTAGCTGAAGAAGTTAAGATTAGACTAGATTTATCTTACAAGGAAAAGCCAGCGAAGATATTGGCAAGAGAAGTTAAGAAACTACGAAACAAGACAATACCTCTAGTAAAAATGCTCTAAAGACATCCTGGTGTTATGAATAGTACTTCTCGGGACATGAATAGTATTTTTTGAGACTTAGGCCACACTAATGAAACCAAATAGAAGTATTAATCATAATATAATTATCTATAAAATTTAAAGTTAAAACAAAGTCATTTAGATGATTAAAAATGACAGTTAAAATTTTATAATAGTGTTACGTGAATAGTGACTCAGTATAAGCTAAGCCGCAAAATATTTGGTTTCTACTTAAAAAATTTTGGGATTGCTGTAACCTGATACTTAAATATTCTAAATAGTCTATTGGCATTGGAATTGGAATTTTTAATTATTGGGAAGTATTTTTCTTAAAATAGGGTAAAGTTAAAAGTTAAGTTTTTAATCGAATTTTCTTGGTTTTTGAGCATAAGTTATCAGAGACTTATGGGTCTTAGATTGTTTAATTTTATAGGCATAATAGGGTTGAAAGAGAGTTTTAATTAGAGGATTTTATAAGGAAAAAAAAGAAAATGACATATATATAAGTCAAAGTTTTTAATTCATAGTTAATGTTTGAATAGTGTAATTGCCATATTCTTTCTCTTTTCTTCAAAAAAGCCGATAGTATCTCCTAGTGAGCCCTCCTCCATTTTTCTCTTCAAATGCTCTAATCAAACCCGAATTTTTCCCATCATACCCCTAAATCTATACCTCCAAAGCCTCAACCCACCTATAATTGTAAGAAAATCAAGTTAGAAAGGAAGATTTTGATAAATGAAAGTGGATATAAATAGTAACCTATTTTTGTTCGAGTAAGTTTTTTTGGGTTCTCATATTTTTCTATTATTCTTTAGGTGTCCAAGAACATGTTTATCAAGTTAGATTGAATTTTGGATGCCTATGTAAATTACTATGGATTTTTGAGTTTATTTCTTATTATATATATGTAGAGAAAGAAGAGCAAACGAGAATTAAAGGTAAAGATAAAGCTTGAAGGAGATTAGATGTGTAGAAAAGCTTATTTTGGTATGTGTAATCTTTATAATATATAGTGTATGTGAAATCCCTGCTATTAAAGTTTATGTGAGTGTATGTGGTAGATATAAGTATTTATGGCTTTATTGTGTGAATTATGATAAATTGATTTTATAATTAATCTAAATTATATGAGGTTAGTGAGAAAGTATGTGTTGAGGTGATAATGCTATGATGGTTATGCTTAATATGTTATGTGTATGTGAATATCATGTAAATGGGATAAGTGATAGAAAATAAGCATAATTATAGTTTTATGATAAAGTGAATGAAAAGGGTATGTGTTATTGAGTGTTGGCCGAATGATCTTTTTATATGCCTAAATGGTATATGAGTGTGAAAGGCTTAATTTAGTGCTATGTGAGTTGTTGGATAATGAAACATGTATGTCTAGGAATTTTAGTAGCATTATGATGTTATAACCATATGAAAATGTGTGTATTTGTTAGATTATTAGTGCTTAGAGTGCTTGCCACATAGTGGCAAAATGGTCACTAAGGTGTGCCTTAAGGTGGTTAAGTTTAATTAGATGATAAAGTGTGAATTAGTTGATAATAATGTTGACCAAATGTAATAAGTCTATAATTATGCATGATTATGTGATAGAAGAGAGAGAATGGTATTTTCTGTATGATTTCTATTTATGGCTAAATACCTTAATTGTGCCTTATGAATGTTGTTTGTAATTATGGCATGATTATTTACTCTAAAGATTATGTTATGTTTTGCTTATATGTGTAATGAGTTGAATGAGAAAGATATGAATGGATATGGTATTATGGCTAAAACTATTATTAAAGTTAGGATGTTTATGAAAATTGAGAATGGTATGGTAATGTTGTGTTTAAGTAACATAAATAAACATGATAAATAAAAAGTTGGTAAAGTGATGTATATGACAATGAACTAAAGTGAAATGGAAATGAGAAAGTGAATGATCATGATTTTCATGGCATGGTCAAATGATCTTTTGAGAAAGATTTAAATGATGTATCATGGAATTCATGGTATGGTTTCTATTTTGAATATGCTATTAATGAGGATTGTTATAATTGAGGGAATAATGATTAATATCTTTGCATATTATTAATGTTACCTCTAAGGCCATGTGTTGACCATATTCTAAATAAAAATTACTTAATTTATTTTAAGAAGGACAAATTTGATTAAACAAGGTGATTAACCCATGTTATTAGACAACCTAGATTGGATAGGTTAACCAATTAACCAGGGATAAAATGTAGCTGCTAGGGCACCTCAATGCTCATAGGTTTAGGACAACAGTTATAAGGTCCCACAAGGCCATTATATATACATAGGTATGATACAGCAGCTGTAAGGTCAAAAGGACCACTGTACACACATACATATATACACACATGTCTAGTATAATAGCTAAAATGTTTAGAAGGACCACTGTACACATATAATTAGGTGCAATCATCATAAGGTCTTAATAGCCACTGCACATTATGACCTAAATGGTTGAGTAGTCCCATTATTTAGTTTTAAGTGAGTACCTTTTAGGTTTGGGCATAACAATGGTAAATAGAGCAAATAATCATATTAGTGGATTAACATAAAGTTGTTTGATATCTAGTTTATATTGTAGGTATTCTATGATCGGTGATCTTATACCTTTGAAGTTTTGGACAATTGTGCTATGCATGAACTATTATAAGATGTGGAGTTATTGAACTGAAATATTTATCATATTACATTTATTATTTTTGTAGTGTGAATTTTATCAATGTATGTTTGCATGTGGTTGTATATATATATATATATATATATATTAAATCAATTACACTATTAAGTAATTTGCTTAGCACATCATTTTTATTTGCAATATGTAGGTTAAAGAACCATATTAGAGTCAAAGGCTTGATATCTACAATAGATCAAGAGAAGAATACTTTTGGCATTTTATTGTTCTGTATATATTATGGGATGTATATATATAGGGGCACTCATATGTAGCATAAGAGGGATTATGTTTAATCTTAGATTTTTGTAACCTTTTAAAATAAGTTCAAACCTTATTTTATGCTTGTATGATACACCTTCTTATTGTATGCTGTTGCATTTGTATTTATGCTCTAGATAGCCAAGAGTACCAATTTAAGATTGATATGTGTTTGAGATTTATAAAACTATTGTTTTAAACTTGCAAGTTACTATTCATTTTGGGATAGTGTCCCAGTACAATTGTTATGCTGCTGGATTTTCGACACGAGGAATCCCAATATTGTTTCAAAACTTAAAAGCAAATTTTTCATTAAAGCAAGATTTCAAAAGTTTATATTTAGTCAAATGATTTCAAAAAGGTTTAAAAATATATGGGTTTTTTTAATAAATTTGGCTTTTGATATGTGTGTTGCTCCTTATTTAAGTCCTATGAACTGAATGGGTAAGGGGCGTCCTATGGATATGTTATTTAGTCTTTTCATCTTTACAACTTTATTTACATGGCATGTTCATATATTCCTTAGGATGATAACTGTGTAAAATTATTTATGTAATATTTACAAGTATCCTTTATGTTCTTATTATATGTTGATGGCATATCTAGCTCAGGTGACTAATAATTAGTTGTCCAGACTATAATATCCACCATTGTGCAAGCTTTGCTCAATGTGTGTAGTTTGCCCTACACGTAGGTCTTAGTGTAGGACTAAAAGAGAAGAAGGGTAAAGATATAAGTTTGCATCATAGATAGGAGATTAGGATGAATTGTACTTTTAGGGAGATTATTCTTTTTATGTAGTTAAGTGATTTATGTATAGTTTTGATAGTGAAACAATAGTTCTTTTGGTTGAAATTATGTAATGTAGTAAATGAAATGTATATTCAATTTTCTTTTTTTTTTTTGGGTAACATATGTAAATGAATAAAAATTTTCATATTTCTTTAATATTCATATTAATGTTATGTATGTGTATAAATATATAGGATATAAAATGTAAAGACTAAGATACTTGCAAGATTTAAGTTTGTAAAATTGATGCAACATGTATAGAGTTACAAAAGAAGGTGAATATAGATAGGAAAAATTTGTGATAAGTTATGTTTATATGGTTGATGATAGAGACAGTAAGTAAGTTTTGAATATATTTAAAAATAAGTAGCCGCCTTTGGTTCAACTACTATGTCACTATATTTAAGAGTTGCTAATTACTAATTAATAACTTATAAAAATTTCACACCTATATTTTGAAAATAAAATATGCTTAATCAAATTAATTAAATAACAAGAATTGCATTTTCTTTTATAATCTTAGTTAAAGTGAGTACAATATATTATATGCAAGATTAAACTAATATAAGACATGTGTATAGTATAATGAAGTAATGACCTTTTGGGTTGTTATATTTTTTGGTATCAAATCTTACTTTTAAGCTATTCTAGGAATGAGGTACATGTAAGGAATATGTCATAGGAACATGGATTACATAGTATATAAATAAATAGAACTTTGATGCATATTTGCCCTTCTTTTTGATTATAGGATTAAAGATGGACCTGAAATTCTGAAGAGCAACCAAGAAGGTAGTGAAAAATAATAATCCTTCTAGTGTTGCAAATGAAAGCCAAAGAAATGTTCTAGTACAAGCATTATCTGGATCAACAAACTAAACTCAATTAGCCTTTCTATAACAAATGGTTGAGTTTTAATGTCAAATGACTGGGGTAACTCTGCCACCACCTCAACCATAGCCACCACCTCTACCACCACTTTAGCCTCCATAAAAGTCCCACTTATAAAAGTTGAGAAAATATGGAGCACTAGATTTCAAATTCACTAAAGGTGATGACCTAATAATAAAGGAATATTAGTTAAAAAGAACAAAAAGGTTCCTATAACAACTTTATTTGTAACACTTGTGTTCCAAAGCTCTATGAATAGTGCCACAGGGTCTGAGAAGTGCACTCAGGGTACTGGGTCACTTGCATATGGACCGAGGCAGTGGCACATGTCATGAAACTTCAAGGGGCCTTTAATTTGATGAAAAGGGCAAAATTTAAAAATTTAGTAAAACCAATAATTCATTTCGCACTAAAAGCTACCTATCAGTGCAATAAAAATTTTTCAGGCCGGGACTGACTCGAGATGTTCTTGGACGGACCTAAAAATAGTGGATCCTAAAGCTTAAAAGTTACATTGAGTCCAATGGTGAAAGAATTTTTGGAATCGGACGTAGTTTGCTAATTCTCGTAATTTTTTAGGTTGGCATGCAAATTGAGGTAATATGAAAAACTATCCTATCGGTGAAATTTGGGCACAAAAAATTATAAGCAGGTAAAGGGGATTAAAATAGGAATTTTAAAACAAATGGTGTAAGTTTTTTGAGGTCCGAGTGAATTTCTAAGAATTTTCAAAATTTACCAAAAAATTGAGATGGTTCAAGAAGTTTAGGGACAATTTTGACGTGTCAAGATGGGGCCCACAATAGGCCAAGTGGTAAAAGGGCCATGACAAGTGGAATTCCACTTGTTAAGAACAAAACTCATTCTTTTCTTTTGCCCAGAATTGCCGACACCAGTCTTCCCTCTCTGAAGCCATAAGTTTCGCCTCCGAAAACCAAATGGAATGATTCTAGTCTCTAAAATTTCTTCTAGATGTTAGGCACCATAAGAAATAAGAATTGGGCCAAAAGGAGTTGTAGTTTGGGAGATAACAATCAAAGAAGTTGACTGGTTCAAAACAGTCTAGAACCCTGGCCCAAAAGTGAGGTTTGAGTGATTCCTCTTTCTCCCTTTGCATTTTTGGCTACCAATTAATGCTAAGATGTACCTAAGACCTATGTGTTGGTGTGTATAAGGTATTGGTGGCCCTTAGAGGCCAGCTTGGATGTCACAAAGAGAGGAAATGTCACCATGTTGGCTAGAACTAAGGCTAGCAGCATGGACATAGTGAGGATGGCACCTTCAAAGTGATATGTAAGTGGACTTTTAGCCTTTTCTTCATGTGTTTGGGTGCCTAGGAAAGTGAACCTTGACTTAGGATGGCTAGAATGATGTATTTTAAGTTGATTTCTTCTTGGTGAAGTTGATTATCTTGAGTTGTTAGTGGAATTGAGAATGTTGTTTTTAAGTAGTTGCTTAATTAGCCTCATAAAGCTTGTTGATTTTGATGCCTATGGGTGTTTGAATGAGTAATTTGCTACCTAAGATGAAATTATAATGTGCTCGGCATGCTAGGATGTGAATTATGGACATTTGGGTGTGGAATTCACCATGGATTGTATAATTGTGCTTGTAACTATGAGCTTTCATGATTGAGTTTTAGGAACATTACTTATTACCTTAGCCACAATTGGCTTAGAATGAAATGTTTATGAGTACACTTGAGTTCATGGCATGTAAATATGATTTAATAATGTCATTATATGCCAAGGAATGGAAATTTAGTCCACTTTTCTTAAGTACCCAAAAGTTGTTCATGGCATGTTGGCATGAAAATTTAAGTTGTTAAAGTATTGATTAAGTATGCTACTAAGGCTTGAAAATTGGCATGAAATGACCAAAGGATTAATCAAATATAGGACACAATGATATCATAATGTACACTTAAAAATGTGCCTTGAAATGGCTAAGAAAGATTTGAATTAAACCTATAGCTATAGCTTGAAATAATGACCAAAAAAGTGACTTCAAATAAGCAAATAAGTTGAACCTATTTGTGCCTTTGAGAGGCTAAACTTGAACTATATTTTGGCCATCATGGATTTGGCCTAGTTAGAGATTGCATTTATGCCTAGATTTTGGCCATGGACTTGGCCCAATTATAGTTGGCTCAGTGCCTAGAAAAGTACTAAAAAGAACATTAAAAACTGAGTTTAATTTGGACTTAAAAAAGTCCTAGAAAACTAACTTCAAAAGTAGTCGAAATGAACTATAACAGTCTAGTTGATCAGTACCTGAACCAAAAATGTCACTGGATAGAAAGTATTAACCTTTTAAGTGGAAATGCCCTGATAAATCATAATATAAGATGCTTTGAGTTTTGGCAGTAATAGAGTAAAAAATTATTTTGGAATTTTACCTAGTAAAGCCAAAATATGGCTATACCAGTCTGAGAAAAAAAATTAAAGTATGAGATAAA
>CANXYI010766391.1:0-15472 GCA_948208565.1 Hura crepitans | reverse complement strand
GCTTTAACAAGCTAACGCATAATACGTTTGGTTTACGTAATTTTTTTTATAGTGTGAGTTATATTTTTTTTCTATTAATAAAATTTTGAGTGTTTGTTCAAATGATCAAATTATTATTTCTTTAGGCAATTATAAATAATTTAATTACCAACATTTAGTAGCAGAGCCTAGTTAAGTCAAGATAACTTTAAGTTCAACAATTTGAGTCCAAATTCAGCAGGTGCAATCAACTATTTTCAAGTTCGATAGCAAAAATAATTTTGCAATGTGGAAAACTTAATGGAATTATGTTTAAAAAGCAATGGTTATGACAAAATTTTAGACAAAGGTTTACTAAACAACTGAAGAATTAAATAATTAGTTCGTGATCATTCACAAAATGAAAAGGACTTGTTTTTAATTTATCAGTCCATTGAGTTATCGATCCTTGAAAAAAAATTCATACTAAAACAACAAAAAGGCATGAAATATTATGCTCAAAACATATGCAGGAGTAAATCCAATAAACAAACAAGATTGTAAGGTTTAAAAAGGCAATATAATCTAATGAAGCAAGGTAGAGATGAAAGTATTCATGATTATTTTTCACGAATGGAAAAGCTAGTCAATGAGATGAAAAATAATAGTCAAGAAATTGAATAATCCAAAGGTTTGGAAAACATGACTCTAAATGATCTGCAAGCCTTATTAGAGTTATGTGAGATGGAAATGAATGACAGATCATCAAACACAATAGAGCAAGCTTTAAAGGCCATATGAATTTCAAAAATGAGAAAAAGACTATTACAAGTATAACATGTTGTAATCAAAGAAGCCCAAACACCATAGGCAATAGAGGTAGAAGTTTTAAAACCACTTCCAGGCAAAAAGCAAGAGAGAGTGACTCTTCACAAGATAAATCCAAAGTCCAATGCTTTAAATGCAAAAGGTATAATAAGTATCAATCTAAGTGTAAATCATATATTCAATACCATAACTGCAAAAAATATGGTCAACGTTGTGCTAGAAGACAAGAATATAGAGATAATTGTGCCAAAGTAGCTGAGAATAGCAATCTTAAAACCTTATTGATGGCTATTCAAGAAACCGAAGTTAGTAATAATTGTCAATGGTTGTTAGACTCGGGTTGCAACAATCATCTAAGTGAAAGCAAAAAAGTCTTCTCTGAGCCAGACAAATATTTTGTTCTTCAGTAAAGCTTAGTGACAACTATCAGATTCCAGTTTCAAAAAAAGGAAAAATTCCTATAAACTTGAAGAATAGATCTTCAAACTATATGTTCGAAGTACTATGCTCCTACCATTTGCTAGAATTTGTTAAGTGTGGGATAACTAGTAGAATAAGGTTATGACTTGTGTTTCAACAAATATGGGTACATTATGAGCGATACAAAGAAAGGAATGATACTAAAGATGAAGATGTCATCCAACCATATTTTTCCAACACACGTCAATTATGGTAATCCTTTTTATTGTAATGCTATGATTGTTAATGATAATTGGCTATGGCATATGTGACTTTTGCACTTAAACTTTGGAAACATCAAATTTCACGCAAATAAGGAATGGATTTCAGGGTTACCAACCATTCAAGTTCTTGATCAGCTTTGTAAGCATTATGTTTTAGGGAAGAAGCATTTTTATTAGAGATCTATTTCCTACCAAAAGTCCATTTAAACTTATGCATCTAGACTTATGGTATGTTAAGGTTTCATCAAATGGAGGTAACAAATACTTCATTACTTTTATTGATTATTTTAATAGAAAGGCATGTGTTTATTTATGAAGCAAAAGAAAGAATTTTGTAACGTATGTTGAAAAATGAAGTGGTTATTCTATCAAAACCTTAAGAATTGATAAAGGCACATAATATATTATTTGTGATGATTTCTTAAGAAAGTATAGAATTAAGCATTAATTGATGGCTAGGTACACTCTTCAATAAAATGGAGTGGCAGAAAGGAAAAATAGAACTATCATAGATATGGTGAGAAGCATGTTGCAATGTAAGAAATCACTTAAAGGTTTTTAGGCTGAGGCTGTGGCTTATGCAGTGTATATTTTAAACATGTGTCCAATTAAAAGTGTTCATGATAAAATCCTCTAAGAAGCATGAAGTGGACAAAAGCTTAATGTTAGTCACATAAGATTGTTTGTTACATTGTTTATTCATATGTACTTGATAAGTTTAGAAAGAAGCTTAATGACAAGGTAGAAAAATGTAACTTTATTAGTTACAGTTTGGAAATGATATAAGTTATACTATCTAAAGACTTAAAAGGTAATTATCAATTGAGATGTTACTTTTGATGAACATGGAATAAGTGATTGGCTAGAGAAAGAAAAGAAATCGTTGTTAGTACCTGTGTTTGCAAACAATAAAACTCAAATTGGTGAATTATCTCTTCACCTTTAGTGTTTAAGGACCCATCTCTAATTGATCCTGAAGCATTATCTCCTTTTTCACCTTCACTTAGGCATTCACAATGTGATTGCTGTCCACTTATTTATTTAAAAGATTATTAAGTTAGCGATGATCATAATGATGATGATTACCCATTATGCTTTCTTTGTGATTGTGATCCAATTAATGTTTGAAGAAGTAGTAAATAATGATCGATGGATTAAAGCAGTGTATAAAGAAATTTATGCCATTGAGGAGAAGAATATAACAAGGGAGTTAACTACTTTACTAAAATGAAAATAAGCCAATTGGTGTCAAATGGGTATGTAAGACAAAATACAAGCCTAATAGAGAAGCGGAATGCTTTAAAGCAAGATTAGTTGCAAAAGAATACAAGCAAAAATTTGGTGTTGCTACTTTGAAGTGTTTGCTCCTATTGCTAGATTGGATACTGTACGTTTGATAATTCCACTCTTGCCCAAAATCATTGGAAGATTTATTAGATGGATGTCAAGTTAGCATTTTTGAATGGTGTAATTGAGAAAAAAATATACATTGAGCAGCCGTCGGGTTATGTAAAGCAAATAGAAGAAGATAAAGTTTATTAGCTAAAAAAGGCACTGTATGGGTTTAAATAAGTACCAAAGGCATGGTATAATCGTATCGATACATATGTCACTGATCATGGCTTTGATAAGTGTCCATACGAGCATATCTTGTATATCAAAACCAATAAAGAAGGAGATATTGCCATAGTTTACCTTTACCTGGATGATTTGATCTTCACTGGCAATAATCTAAGACTTTTAACAAAATTAAAAAAAGATATGGTTGCACACTTTGAGATGACATAAATGGGATTAATTTCGTACTTTTTTAGTATCGAGATAAAATAAATAAATGAAGGAATATTCATTTCATAGAAGAGATATGCTAAAGATATAATAAAGAAATTCAAGATGGAAGCATGTAAGCCAATGTTAACACCAATTGAAGAAAAGTTAAAGCTTATGAAAGATGGCAGCGAGATTTAGTAAATGCAATAAACTTCAGGAAACTTATTAGAAGTTTGGGATATTTAATAGCAACAAGACCTGACATCATTTATGGAGTTAGAATTATAAGCAAATTTATTGATTCACTATGACAATCTCACTGGTAAGCTACAAAGAGAATTTTGAGATACATTAGAGGTACACTTGATGATGTCTTATTCTATTCAACTAATAACAAGATGGAATTAGTTGGCTATACAGATAGTGATTAGACAGGTGACATTAAAGAAAGGAAAAGTACTTCGAGTTATGTTTTCAACCTTAGTTTGGGAGCATTTTTGCGGTTTTTGAAGAAATAACAAGTAGTAGCCTTTCAATAGCTAAAGTAGAATCCATAACAATCGCAAGTTATACTACTCAAGTAGTTTAGTTATAGAGGATTCTTAATGAATTAAAATATCACCAATATAGTCCAACAATAATTTACTGTGATAACAAATCAGTAATTGCATTAACTAAGAATTTAGTATTTCATGGTTGAAGCAAGCACATTGATATTAAGTATCACTACATTCGAGACTTAGTGAAAGATAAAGAGGTTATGGTCAAGTACTGTGCATCAGAAATTCAATTTGTAAATATCTTTATGAAGTCACTTAAAGCTAGTATATTTTACAAGTTGAAGAAAATGCTCTAAATAATTAAATCAAGTTTAAGGGAGGATGTTAGAAAGTAAACTTGATTTAAAAAAAAAAGAAGACACTAACTCAAATTAAGTTGGCAATTACACCACCAAATGGAAGTCGGGAATTAAGCTGACATTAGTTTGCTATAAATATGGCCTTGAGCCATTTTGTGAGAGATAACATATTATTTAGAGAGAGAGGGGTGAAAAATTTGTGAGGTGTTGCAATAAAGAAAAATATGAGAGTGAATTTGGTTAGCTTTAACAAGCTAACGCATAACAAGTTTGGGTTATGTAATTTTTTTATAGTGTGAGTTGTATTTTTTCTATTAATAAAATTTTGAATGTTTGTTTAATAATAAAATTATTATTTTTAAGCAATTATAAATAATTTAATTGTTAACAGTTACTCTTTTTGTATTAAATGTTATGGTTTTATTAGTGGAATATGGGTTTTGTGGCAAAGTGGGATTTCAATTTTGGTGGTTCAAGTTAGTTACAACTTATGCATTTTAAGGCAAGTTGTAAAAATATGCTAAAATTTTATTTCAATGCCATTTATGTGGACCCTCATCCGAAATTCTGTTCTTATCTTTGGAAAGAGTTAAAAAGAATTTCTAAGGGCATGAATGAAACTTGGGTTGTAATTGGTGATTTTAATTGCTTCCTATATGCATATGAGAAGGCAGGAGGTTCTTTTAAAGGTGGCGAACCATGCCAACATTTTTAGCAATGTATTGATGATTGACCTTAAAAACATAGGTGTATTAGGTTTGAACTATACTTAGAAAAGAGGTACATTGATGCAGCAGCTGGATAATGCCTTATGTAATGTTTTTTAAATAGGACTAGACATCGAATTGAACAATTAATGAGGTCATGGTTCGACCAAATTGGATTGGATTTTTTGTTTTTCTAAAGTAAATCATTTATAAAAAGTTTAACAATATATTATGAGTAACATTATGTTAAATAAATTGTGTAAAAACAATAAAGTGGATAAATAGTTGATATATATAAAAATAAATTTATTAATAATAATATAGTAAATTATTATAAATAATTATTAAAAAATTAAATAAAAGAATTTCAAAAACATGGAAAAAGAGGTGATGGGATTTGATCCCTTGCCTCCTAAGTGTTTTTAGCATGCTTATCTGGCCAAAGTGGTGTTTTGGTAATTACTTTACCAAAAGTTTATATATCAAAATGTTACTGGTTTTATGTTGAACTGGATCGAACTGGCAATTGGTTTATAGTTGAACCAGTCTGACCAATCGATTCGGTCCGATTTAATAACTATGGCCTTATGTAATATGACATGCATAATGCTTTCCCTGTGTTTTCAATTCACAATTTGCCTAAATTAAAATTTGACCATAAGCCTATTCTCTTAAATGTCAATTTGCAAGCTTCTAATCAACGAACTTCAACGTTCAAATTATTGGCGCCATGGACATTGCATCCTGAGTTTTCTAACTTTATGGCAAATAATTGGGTAGACTTACTAGATCTATTTCCTTAAGTCATTTGTGAGAAAGGAAAATGAATAAAAAAGGACAGTATTTGATAATATCTTTTTTAAAAAGAGTAAGATTTTGTCTTAGCTTAAGGGTTTTAAAGCAATATTTGAAAGTTAGTTTTCACCCTATCTTTTTAAAATAATGAGACAAAAAAAATTCATTCAAGGGCTTTATTTGCCTTATGGGAGTTGGTGTTTTGATCAAGAGTTGCTTAAGAGCCATGCAATGGTGTTTATTAATTAACTTTATGTAGATGATGTTATTGATGCACCTTTATATCCTATTTAAGATGTCTTCCCTTAGATTGAGTAGACATATATTAATCTTCTTTAGGCATCTATTAAAGAAAAGGAGGTTTATGAGGTGTTTTTTAGCACGAAGCTACTCAAAATAGTGGAGATTGATGGTTTTAATCCATTATTTTTCCAAAAGTATTGTGATACTATTAAAAAAATCTGTGTAATTTTGTACAGAAAGTGCTTAATAGAGAGCAAATTAATCCTTATCTCTATAAAGCACTCATTGTTCTTATCCAAAAAAAAAGGCAAGCTAGCTAATATCACCAATTTTAGGCCCATTAATCTCCTACTAGTTGCATACAAGATTGTGATGAAGATTATTGCAAATAGAGTTAAACCCTTCCTTAGGTTATAGGGCCACAACAAGATAGTTTTATCCTTAGACAGTAAATTTTAGAGAATATTTTTATAGTTCAGGAAGTGGCACAGTTAATAAATCGTAAGCAAGGCCAGACTAGATGGGTTATGATCAAGGTAGACTTAGAAAAGGCATTTGATCACTTGAGATGGGAGTTTATTATGGATACCTTACTAAAGGTAAGCACGCCTTTCAATTTGTGTTAGATTTTTATGGATATGTGGAAATCTTATAGTTCCCATTTAATTTGGAATGGTAGTCTATCATATGCCTTTTATCCTATTAGAGGGGTCTGTCAAGGAGACCCATTTTCTTCGTATTTATTCTTCCTGTGCATGGAGAGAAGTTAGAAACTAATTCATTTAGTGAGCATTGGCCGAAACTTTCTCATTTGTTTTTGACAAATGATTTAATTCTCTTTGCATAGGCTTTAACATAGTGGATGGATGTTATAAATCATCCTCTTTGCAAAGGCTTTAACATAGCAGATGGATGTTATTAATGGGTTGCTAAAAGATTACTATAGGTGTTTAAAAAAGCTAGTAAACAAAGAGAAGTTTGCTTTCTATGTATTTAAAAATGTAAGCAAAGATTTAGACATTTCCCTTCCATGCTGATTAGGTTATAAGCTGACTAAAGATATTAGTTTTTACCTTGGGGTACCAGTCCTACATGGTAAAGGAAGGATAAAGTCTTACTCTTACTTGGTGGACAAAGTTAAGATGCAACTATCAAAATGAAAAGCTAAAACTTTATCTTTGGCTAAAAGGATTATTTAATTAATTAAGTATTCTTTTCAATCCCTACTTACGCATTGCAAATAGCAATCATTCCTCTGGGTACTTATAAAAAGGTTGAGCAATTATGCCGAGCATTTTTTTGGGGTAGTAATGTGTCGTCATAGAAAATTCACTTGGTGAAGTGGTCCAAAATTTTTCAATCAAAGGACTTGAGAGGTAGAAGGATTAAAAATCTTAAAATCTACAATGATGCTTCACTTTGAAAGGTATTTGGCAAATTTTGATGAGAAAGAAACTCTATAGGTATAAGTGTTTTGGGCTAAATACGATATTAACACTTCTCTATGGGTTGACATGGTTTATGCTAAATCAGGTTCTAGTCTTTAGTGGAAAAAATGGTCAGATTATGGCTTATGTTCCATAGTAATGTTGGTTTATTGGTAATAGGAAGTCAATTTCATTCTCGTATAATGATTGGTTAAGTCAAGGCCCACTTATTATGCTGGTTCCTTAACTTTGCTTAGTTGACTTAAATTTGCTTTCTCTATTGCTACACAAAATAGTAGCAAAAATGTATGATGTGACTATAGGATGGAGAATGGATTTAATTGGCTTACCACTCCCACCAAATGTGGTTAACTCCCTAGCCCTCTATTTCTCTTCATTTGAGGCTATTAAAGAAGACTCTCTAATAGAAGTGGTAACTCCATCAAGTAAGTTTACTGTAAAGTTAGCTTACCAATTCTTAAATGTATGTCTCATATACTTAAGAGGGGTGTTGAATTAAGTATTAAAAACTTTGGCTTCCTTTTTGTGATCAAGTATTCTATACTTGATATACCAATATGCTTTGGATCAAAACTGAATGAATGTGTGAATAAGCTTTTCAATGTAAACTCTTTTTTAAAACAAAGTAAAAGTTTATATCACAATATATTTGGAAGGGCAAAGTTAATTCGTGAACACTTTTATAAAAGAGTATAAATCATTTATAATAGATGTGGTATTTTAGAAAAGGCATATATTAAAAATTGAGCAGAATAAGATCACAACGTTTTTTTATAGTGGTTCGACTATCCCAAGCCTCAATCCACTTTCTTAAGTAAACACACTTGAGTATTCTACTATTCCACTTAACTCTTTTTCACATAGGTAAGAGTTAAAAGCCTTTACAAATCTTAGCTCAAAATAAATCCACAATCTTTTTTTAGATAAAAGAAATGCAAAAACTTCCTAGAGTTAATCCCAAACTCTAGATACACAATTTTATAGAAGTTCTTGTATATTTGAAAAACTCTCAACAGATTACAATAGATCAGTTATAATCTCAGATGAGGAGGATGTGAGAGATGAAGTGCAAAATATGGGAACGCTGGTTTATAGAACATATTAAAACTTTCTCTTAGGAGATCAGAATGATTTCCAACTTCTTTAACCTTTTAAAATCATAAGTGAAAGGTATTTATAGCTGCAAGATTATTTCTTACCATTGTACCTTTTAAAATAGCCATTATAATAACACAATTTTCAAAGCTTGCCATTATTTTTGTCTATTTGTTAAGACTATCCAAGATTTAATCTATTACAAAATAGATCACCTGCAACTACAATTATAGAATAGGTTTTATTCTATGGTTAAGTGATATAATCTAGTTGATAGTTTAAGCAAGTCAAATTATAATCTAATACATGATGTGAGTGTGTGATTCCTCATCTATATTTTACATAAGTGATATAAGATTAAGATAAATCATCAGTCTTAAAGGTGCTGAGCTTCTGGCCAATCTTCCTTTTTCTCTTTTCTTATAGTAGACTTACAAGGTAAAAACTAAAAGCAAAATAGTTCTTTAAAAAAATTAATTAGGTTTTATTATCATCAAAATTTTGTGTTGTAGACGTTGAGCCAACAATTTCCTTTTGTTTATGATGAAAAAACCTTAAATTAATTTTTCTATAGAACTAATCTTGTTAGACAAATGCTCTCTTGAATTATGTGCATGGGGTTAAAAAATTTATACTTTCACAATTATAAATAATCATATCATAATGAAACTCTATTTAAGTAAAACATATGTAATTAATAAGACAGAATCATATACATAAAAATTGTTTAGATGTTGAAAGTTAAAGAAACTAAGTAAAGGTGGATGCATAATTAACAAATTGTTCTAAAAAGTTAGGTAAAAATATCTAAGTAAAAACAATAGAAGACAACTATTCATCTCCCTTTTTTAGTCATCTTCAAAAAGATATGCATTAAGGAGTGATATGGTGGGGGTGAGATTTACTACCTTCTTCACCTTTTTTGACAGCAGTGCGAAGATGTTGAGTAATTGTCCTGGCTAAGTGATGCAGCTGAGAAATAGCTAGATTGGTGGGTGGAGTTTCGTCATCAAAAGATTGAACCATAGATCTAACAAAAGTTTCAGTAAACAAAGTGTCAAGAACACGACCAATGTCCCTATCAACAAAACACAACTTCTAGGTTTGGTCTCTTCTTGTTGAGTGTAATTAATTGTTATTGCAAATTTGTTGTTTTATGAACAAGATGCTGAGAGACGCTAAGAGAATGACCAATGTTTTAAAAATCAGATCGAATAAAGAACAAAAGTGCTTACCAGGTCATGGTTAAATCGGTTCGACTGGGTTCAACTTGGTATTTTCATTTTTTTAATTATAATCATTGATAAAAGATTCAAAAATATAATATGATCAACACCATACAAAAAAAGTAAAATACATTAACCAAACCTATATATATATATATATATATATATATATATAATCAAATATTAATATAGATATTAATTTTAAGTTATTTACCACTCATAACAAAATTTTCACATAATATAATAATAATTAAATCAAATTAAATAAAATCAATTTTTTAAAGTTATAATTAAGCATATTAATAAGAATTTAACAAATTTCACAATGAATAATCAATTTATAATACATATTTTTTTATATAAAAGCAAAATAAATCCTTGTAAAATTAAATAATTATCTAGTATAAAATTTACACACTTTGTATATGTGTGCATGTGTAATGGATTTTGTAATTAAATAATTTTAACATAATTATTCATTCTAAATATTAAATTAAAAATTTTAAAATATGTAATATTTAGAATGTAAAATATAAATTTATTAATAATAATATAATACAGTTATTATAAAAATTAATATTAAAAGATAAAAAATTAAAAAGATCCCACAATTTAAACAAAAAGAATAATAATGATGTGTAAGGATTTTATTAATAATATATATATATCTATATAATATAAAATAAAATTAACAATTGAATAAATTATATAAAAAACATTAAAAATTAAAAATATATAATATTTAGGATGTAAAATATGGATTTAATAATAATAATAAAATGAATTTAAAATAATGTGCATGAATTTTATTAATAATATATATAGATATAGGTTAAAAAATTAAAAAATAAAAAGGAAAGGAAAGGAAAGAAAGAAGATGAAGTAAAGATGAAAAGAATCTCATAAAATAAAGAAAAGCACTCATGATGGTATTTGATTCCAAGACCTAAATTGTTGAATTGTTGTTAACTAACCACTTGAACTAATATGATATTTGTGCCATATTTGCTCCTTACTATTTATTATTGCTATTTTAACTAGTTTTATTTTGAATCAAACCGGTCTGATTATGAAAATATTGATCAAATCAATTTTTTTGAAAAAATTGGGTTTCTCTGATTTTTTTATCCGATTTTTTATCGGGTTTAACCAGTTTTTATGATTTTTGATTTTGTATACTAAACCAAATCGGATTGTCCAATGGTTCCCAATTTAACCGGTCTAACCAATCAGTCCAATCCATTTTTAAAACATTGAGAATGATTGAAGAGGCAGAGGGAACTCTTTCAGGAGATACTTTAGCATCTGAATCTTCTTTTCCTTTATCAATGTGTTCTAAATCTATGTTGTTAGTTTTTTCATCATCTTCTTTAGTTGTTTCTTCTTGTTCTGTAGATTAGGAGCTAACTTCAACTGGAGAGATGGATTGTTGTAGGTCAGGTGTTGGGCTTGTCTTAGCAGCAGTGGCTTCGGTTGTGTCTTCCTCTTGCCTAATCTATGTACTAAGATCAACTTTAGTAACAAGGTGGGATTTTTCCATTTCTTTATTTAGTTTAGACACTTCAAACTTCATTAGACTAGGTTTCTCTTGAGAATCTTGATTTGTGGGGATGCATCTCATGAAAAAGTCTACCAACATTGGATTTGAAGCTGCTAATCCCATTTTGATAGCTTCTTAAGATGGTTGTTTATTGATTCCTTTTTCAGCCGGTGTAACTTCAACATTTAATCCTTTTGGTTGGTCTTTTTGCCTTTCTTCTTCAAATTTCTTGTTAGTTTCAAAGATATTTGGTTCTTTTACTGGTCTTTTTATCCCTTTGTATAGTTGTTTGCTCTTTTTCTTTATTGCTCTTTTAAAAGGCTTTGCCTCTCTCTTTTTTGACGCAACCAACTTTACATGAGAAACTTCAAAGAGCTTTTTGCTAATCCTTGTGTCTGACTCTATTGCATTCTTTTTGTTTAAATTAACTTTTAAGTGTTGAAATAACTTTGTCAATAATAAAGCAAAAGAAAACTATGCATCCTCCTCTAAAATTTTCATTTGGATAAAAATAAGGTAGCACAGGTTTAGGTCATCAATCGTGCGATATAACCACAAAATGTACAGATCTAAATTCGTTACATGATCAACACTGCCTACTTTAGGTTCCATGAACACTGTAATCACTTTATAGAGTGCTCTAAGATCTTTCACCATGCTGGTGGAAGAAATTCTCTTTTCTTCACTTGTGTACTTATCATTACAAGTGATTTTCTAGAAGGCTTCCTTACATTTCATAATTTCTCATATTTGGTGTTTTTATCAGTTTTTATGCCTTGATTAGGAATGCCCAGACTCGTGCTTAAGACATCTAAATTCACTTTGCTTTCTACACCTTCTATAGTTACCAAAAATTTGTCCTTATATTTAAAAACATGAGAGGAGTAGAATTGCCTTACCAGATCTAGATGGTGGCCTTTGTTAAAATCTAGTAAAATTTCCACTTTTACTTCGAAATCCATCTTCTAACTTTTTCAAAACTATCTTTGAGGTTTTTCCATAAGATTACCTTAGGTGAATTGATTTTATTACTTTGTTGTTTTCTGACCTCTTGCTGAGCAAATTTTACTTGCTCATTAGGTTGAGGGTTAGAGGTGAAAGGTTCGGTAATGGGAGGATTATTCATTTGAGAATGAGGTTGGGTTGTTTTAGATGCTCTAGGCAAGTTTGAAGGGCAAAAGCTATATGATATATATATGGTAATGGTTTTTGTTTTTGCCATTGGAGAGGGTTTTGTTATAGACGTTTGATAAGGTGAAAGGCAATGATTTAACAAATGGAGAGAGAATTAAGTGCAAGTACAAATTTTGAGTTCAATGTTAAATCAAATCTTACCTTTTGAGATTTTTTCTGATCAAGTTTGCATGCTTTGAATAGAGAGATGGCAGTTTCATGTTCCTAAAACAGGTGGGAAAAATTACACTTCTATTTTACAATTTTTACCACTAAATATAGTTATTATTTAAATCAATTCATAATATCTGCTTAAAAATATTGCCATGACAATTAATGGGTAGTTTTTTTTTTATAAGTGTGTGTTAACAAAAATTCTAAGAAAATAAATGCTTTTTGAATAGTGTATAATAATGGCAGATTGGCATATAGATAGATAGGGCAGATAGAATACAAATCATGTAGTAAGTAGATAAGATATTATAAAATGTCTAATCTATTAATGTCATAGAATACTCATACCTAATTTTCTTCTGATTTGGATGAACTAATCTTCTTTCAAATGTTTCATAAAAATGTCTACCAATTAACAATCTGTTGGAACAAATTCCATAATAATGTCTTATTTTTTAACATGGACTCGAATGAAGTGTCTAATTTCAATGTGTTGGTTCTCAAATACAAAATATGATTCTAGATAAGATTTATTGCACTGGTGTTGTCATAGCAAATTGGAATTTTATCTTTATTGATTCCATAATCCTTTAGTTGCTGTCTAATCTATAACATTTGAGCCATACAATTTTCAACAGTAATGTATTCTACTTCTGCTATTGATACAACTACAAAATTGTACTTATTACTTAACTAAATGTTAAGGATTATCCAAGAAAGTGACAAGCACTTGGAGTGCTTTTTCTATCTATTTCACATCATGTATAATCTACATAAGAATATCCTATTAGATTAAATGGAATACCTCTAAGATACCAAAGACTAAGATCTTATCTGAATATTCGTTTTACAGCTAAAAGACGATATTTTTTTGGATTTGATTGGAACTTTACACACAAGCACACACTAAAATGAATGTCGAGTTTGCTTTCTAATAGATACAAGAGAGATCCAATCATTCCTTTGTACAATTTTTAATTTACGCTTTTTCCTTTCTCATATTTCTCTATTTTTGTATATAGACTCATAAGGGTCTTGACAGCTTTTGCTTTTGACATTTTAAACTTTTTGTTTAGATCTTTTATGTACTTCATTTGATTTATAAAGATTCCATTTTTACATTGCTTGATCTATAGTCCAAGAAAGAAATTTAATTCTCCCATGGAGCTCATCTCAAATTCTTTCTTCATGTTTCCTTCAAATTCTTTGCATAAAGAGTGGTTAGTAGCACCAAAAATAATATCATTAACATAAATTTGAACAATTAAAATATCAAAAGATTTATGTTTAATAAACAATGTAATATCAACTTTTCCTCTCTCAAATTTGTGATGAAGTAAAAACTTACTTAGCCTTTCATACCATGCTCGGGGTGCCTGTTTTAATCCATACAAGGGTTTTGATAGTTTGTAAACATGATATGGATATTTAATATCTTCAAAACCAAGAAGTTCTAATACAAATACTTTTTCATTTAAAAAACCATTTAAAAGGCACTTTTTACATCCATTTGATAAAGAGTAAAATCTCAAAAACATGCAAATGCACATGGTATTCTGATAGCTTTTAGTCTAGCTGTAGGTGCAAAGTTTCATCCAAATCTATGTCCTCTTCCTGGTTGTAGCCTTGAGCCATTAATCTGGCTTTGTTTTTTATTATATTTCCTTGTTAATCCATTTTATTTGTGAAAACCCATTTTGTTCCAATAAAAGAAACATTTTAAGCTTAGGGGTTAAATTCCATACCTGATTTCTTTTAAATTTGATTGTGTTCTTCTTGCATGGCTACAATCCAGTTTTCATCAATATATGCTTCTTGAATATCATTAAGCTCTATTTGAGATACAAAAGCAACATTACTGCAAAACTCTTTCAGTTATCTTTTTGTCATCACTTTTGTTGAGGGATCAGCTAACAGGTTTTCTTTGGCATGATACTTGTGATATTTTCATTCTTTTGGCAGATCACAATGTTCCATTCTTCTTTCTTCATTTTGTTTATCTTTTTATTCTTGATCTACTATTCTATTGTTAATGTCTTCTATTAGTTTTGAATCCATCTTTTCCTTTTTATTTTTTTGTGATATATCTTAAACTATTTTTGTTTCTTTTCTTTCTCGTGATTTCCTATTTCATCATTAAATAAATACCTTTCATCATCAAATAAATACCTTTCTCAAAAGTAGATGTCAATAGTATCAAATTTTACATTTATTGATTCTTTTGCTACTAATGTTATTTTGTTATAAACTCTATAAACTTTTCTAATTTGAGAATATCCTAAAAATATACCTTCATTAGATTTACCATCAAGTTTTTCAATATTACTTTTATCTTTGAAAATAAAACACTTATAACCAAATACTTGGAAGTAACTGGTGTTTGCTTTCTTTCCCTTCCAAACTTCATAAGGAGTCTTTTGCAGAATTGATATGATATGTGTTTTATTCAAGATGTAACATGTAGTATTCATTACTTCAGACCAAAAATATTTAGCAAATTGCATTCATTCAACGGTTTTTTGCCATCTCCTATAGTGTTTTATTCTTTCATGCCACTACTCCATTTTTTTGAGGTGTTCTAAAAGCTAAAAAATTGTTATGTATACCTATTTTATCACAAAATTCTTCAAAGCTTGTGTTCTCAAACTCACCTCTATGATCACTTCTAATTGTTGCGATGTTATACCCTTTCTCATTTTGAATTTTCTACACAACTTTTTAAATCATTCAAAAGCATCATTTTTATGAGCAAGAAAGATTACCTGCATAAATCTGGAGTAATCATCTACAATTACCATTGTGTATGCTTTTCCACTTAAATTGGTTAAAGTAATAGGTCTAAATAGATATAAGTGCAAAAGCTTAGGAGGTTTACTTATGGACATATCATTCTTTGCTTTACAAGATGATCTAATCTGTTTGCCTAGTTGACGAGCCTTACAAACATATTTTTTGCAAATTTTATCTTGAGCA
>CANXYI010766235.1:0-14049 GCA_948208565.1 Hura crepitans | reverse complement strand
TTGCAAACGCGTTTTGGGTAAAGGGGTGGTTCGGATTTCGTAGGAACTCCGGAGTTAAACGTGTTTAGACCATAGCAGTACCAAGATAGGTGACCACTTAGGAAGTCCTTCCCTTTGCCTAAGAACAAAACCGTGAAGGGCAGTGGTCTAAAGCGGACAATATCTGCAAGGGGGTGACAGGGGCATTACAGTTGGTATCAAAGCTTAACCCTCCCTAGTACGAGTATGACAGCAAGGACACTGTGTCCTAGGTGGGGAGGACCACGCTTAGGGTGGATAGGAAACCTATCCTATATCGGAATGGAGGGAAGATGGTAAAGACACATTCCCTTGCAGACGGATTTTTGGTAAAGGGGTGGTTCGGATTTTATAGTAACTCCAGAGTTAAACGTGTTTTGACCAGAGCAGTACCAAGATGGGTGACCACTTGGGAAGTCCTTCCCTTTGCCCAAGAACAAAACTGTGAAGGGCAGTGGTCCAAAGCAGATAATATCTGCAAGGGGGTGATAGAGGCGTTACAATAACATTAGTAACCTCTGCCTCTTCTCTAGCTCTTATAGCATACTACCTTGCAGGAGCCTTGCTCTCTATCTTATCTTTCTAACTGGCTCTAGCTCTACTTCATATATCTCTTCTATCCCACTTCTATTAAGGAACATAAGGCTTTATCAGATAATCATTCTGAAAATGATCTATAGAGACACAACCCTAGCAAGATCCTAGTATGAGTCTCCAACATACTCCTAGATGTCTTTTATGGCAAGTCTCACATGCAAGTGTCATAACACTACTTATAGTGGATCTAAGAGCACCCAAAGTCTAAGTTTGTGCTCAGGTCTATGTTATAAAACCTTGCCCTATCTTGACCTCTGTGATGTATCTGACTGCTTGCCCTAGTAAAGCCTAGACTAACCGCTCTTATGCTTCTTATCAGATGCATACCTAGGACTACCTTGCCTTTGCCCATATAATCTCTTCTTAAAGCTATCTCACTTCTCTTTTAGCTCATTCACCATCTCTATAGTGTGACATGCTGCCACCAAGGCTGTAAAGTCTCAGATCTTCGTAGAAGTAATCTATTACATGACATCTAAGTTCAATCCCTTCTCGAACTTCTCACAGTGGTCCTTTTTTATGGCAACCACTACCTTTGCATACCGGTTTAAGCGAACAAACTCCTTCTCATACTTAGAGCTTATTCTATGTTTTTACCTAAGATCCATAAATTCTAGGTATTTCTAGTCCAAGTATTGCTCAATGACATAGTTTTTCTTGAATTCCTTCAAACATAAATCTGAAGTGATATTTGCAGCTACCTTGGGTTCAATGATCACTTCCCACCATTTCAATTCTTCTTGAAATAGCATTGAGGTGGCACATGTAGCATGCTCATCTTGCGAATATCTCAACTATTATATAATATGGACTATCTGATTCAACCAGTACTCAGCTCAACTAGACTCACCTGACATTTCCCCTATAAAAAACTCAGCCCCATTCTTGATCAGTCTCTTCATATAAGTCCTCTGAAATGTTGGCTATTCTTATTGCATTAGAGTTAGAATAGCTTGTGCATTAGCAACTACAATTGCAACATTAGCAGTAGCTACTGCTACTTGCCTGATAGAATCTAGCATCATCTACAACAAAAGCAAGTGGACCTTGCTATCTAGAAATAGCATGTCTAGCATTGCTAGGGGTCATATGCTTAGGTTGTGCCTCCCCTTGTCTAAAGGCTAAACAAGCATGACTTATTACCCCTTCTTCCTTAATAGGTGTAGTGCTACTACTCATGTCCTGTACCTAAAGCAAGAGAAATAGATTATGAGCCAAATATGTAATAGTATTTGATGTAAATGTATAATGACTCTTAAAGTGCTCTTGTGTAAACCATAGATCTAAAGGAAACCCTAACTACATGCTCTGATAACACTAAGTGTGGCGCCCTCTGCTTGATCTAGATGCAGGACCCGAATGACATCTAGATCTGTTATCCAAAATCATTTAAAATTTAAAACTTTTATATAAGAAAAAATTTCTTAACTTGAAAATGAAATAAAACATCATAAACCTTTTGGCATGCAAATTGAGGTAAACCTTAGGGTCATCGTGTTGGAAATCTGATAGCATAACGGCTGTACTAGGACAATTTCAAAAATCTTTACTTGCGAAAAAACACTTTTATATAATCAATACATTCATCTCCAACTCAAATGGGTCCTCCTGACCGTCTAAATCACAACATAAAATCAATAAGCCCCAAGCTCTCCACAATCATTAATCTCACATGCAATATCATTAATCAACATAAAACATGTGAAAAGCAGAAAGTAAAATCCGTAGTTAAAATATTTTAAGTACAAAAACCTATTGCAAAAAGTAGATTAAACCTAATCCCTCTAGGATCATGAGAGCACACTAACTATTTAAACATTACATTTACAACATCATTACTATTACAAAAAAGAGTATAAAAATACCCATGTAGGGGTTATGCTCGTTTCCCCTAATATGCCTCGTTTCCCCTGATATGCAGAAGCTTTAACTCTAATTTGCTACCTTGTTACCTATGCATCGCAAACAAGCAATGTGCTAAGCTTTTGCTTAGTGGTATAATCACTTTAACTTGTAAAAAGGTTTATTATTACATTTCCATAATTGCACACAAACCATATTCAGTTTTAAAAGCATAAACATACATATTTGGTGTTTTATATGCAACTATGCATATTCCAAGCATAACCAAGCCTTTAGATATCAGACATGCCAAAAATCTCAATTATCATGTAATAATCATTTGTAGTCTATAAAACACAACTTATATCATAACATCATCATAATAGCATGTAAACTAACATGCCAAAATCATACATTGCAAGCAATATGACATATATGTTTTTCGAGTCATAATACACTTATGAACATATAGACTCATAAATGCACATCATGTTTCGAGTCGTATTAACATATAATCACCATTTATTGCCATAATAATGAAAATAAACACATTTAAACATCTTAAGACCAATTTTATGCCATTAGGCCTTATTATGTTCGCATATCACATATTAGTGCCATTTAACATATAATCTTAATTTATGCACTTTTAAGCCATTTTAATTATTTAATTTATAGCCATATTAATAAGACAACTAACAAAGATTGGATAACATAATTACTTAAGCTTGAAGGCACTCATGCCTATAGGCATATATACTTCGGCCCAAAGGCTCTCACAATCATAGATGCATACAACTTAGGCTTGAAGGCTCTCACATCCACAGATGCATAACACTTAGGCTTAAAGGCTCTTATACCCTTTAGGTACATATACCTTAGGCCTAAAGGCTCTCATGCCAATTGGCATATAAATATAGGCCGGAAGGCTCTCACATCATTAGATGCATAATCAAACTTAGGCTCGAAGTCTCTCATGCTCGTCGACAGGTAAATAAATAGCCTATAGGTCTCATACCCGAAGGTATGCTAGCAGCCATTACAATCCTAGTTAACCGATCAACCTATCCAAACTAGGTTGTCTAACTATATAGGCATCATTAAACATGTAATTATGTGTCAAATTAACCAATTTCACTTTTTATATTATTATATTACATTAAAATTACCATTGGCCTCATTGCACCATTGCATGGCCTAGACATACACACTTAGCCAACTTAGGCCTATCGATGTCTATTACACTCGTACGATCCATTTTTGATGTGTAATGGCACTGAAACACACAACATATCAATTTGTCATATATAAACACAATTATCGACTCAAACCACCATTTCAAGGCATTTCATGATATTCACATTCAAATGGTCACCTATTATCTCGTCATTCATTTATAACATATGCATATCCATTATATGTCAAAAATCCACTTTAAGCATATTAGCACATCACATTCATACACACACAATATTTCCACATCGATAAGAACATGTATGTATATATTTTCTCACTTATCAATTCAAATAGGCATATTGTTCCACATTGTTATTTCAAGTCATTTAATGGCATTTTATTATACCTTGCATCCATTATACATGTTTGAATCATACAAATGACCATATGCACATATTTTTAGGCATACAGCACACAAAATGGCTTATCGATTTTTATTTCACATGATGCAATAATGAACTCAAAATTCAACATACTTGTAATACCATCACTTATGCTCACACCAAAACATCATATTTCATGCATTTATCATGCCATTAATCATAAATTTCAATTATAACATTTTTGCTGCTTTTTTATGCATTTAATTATATTAATTACACTAATGAACATAATGCATATAATTTACTAAATGCAAAATTCAGCCAAATCAAAGTGATTACACATATCAATTAGGGTCGTATAGGACACTTGAAGTTGGCCTATGCCTTTTCTTTGCCTTAGGAGGCTCAAGTTGCCGTTTTGCCTACGAATACAAAAGGGCACAAAAATCAAAAATTAATATAAAATAATCTAAAAGTTAAAAAAAATATTTTAAGCCTAGATATATGCTCTACAACACCTAAGGAACCCATGAAAAATAAAATTTGTAGAGAAAGAAAACTGGAGATAGAGAAAATTACCATTCACCTTGATTTTCTTCTTGATTTTTCTCCCAAAATACTCCACTATTCTCGATGATTTTGGTGTTTATGAACTTCTCTCAGAATACTTATCTTTTCGAGTATAATCTCTTAAAGTGGGTCCCTCCATAGAGGATAAAATCAAGAGGGAGAGGGAGGAGAGGAGGTGGATGGAAAAATGGAAGAGGAGGTGTATGGTGTGTTTATGGTGTATGAAGGGAGGAGATTAAGTTTTCCCCTTTTATATTTTTTTGAAAAATAATTTTTCTTTGCTTCAAAAAATTATTATAACTAATAGGAATATCAGTTTTCCCCCATTTTTGCCCCCAATATTCCATAAATACAACCCCTAAATTCTCCCAAAATCTCGGGCCTAAATTTTGACAATAACCCGAAAAATTAATATGTTTTATGTCCCAAAATTTTGGTAAAAATAGCTCCCGAACTCAGAAATTCCTATTCAAAAGCCATTAGACTATTCAAAATATTTGAGTATCAAGTTGTTATATTTTTAGATTATTTTGAGTAACTTTTTATTTATTTTATGGTTTAACTTTATTTACAGCACTATTCATAAGATATTACTATAAAATCTTAATTATCATTTTTAACCATCCGAACAACTTTAGATTAGCTTCAAACTTTGACCAAAACTCTCTTATAATTAATACTTCCTATCGGTATGCCTAGTGTGACTTGGGTTTTAGGAAGCACTATTCATCTCGAGAAGTACTATTCATGAGAGTCGGGATTTTTGGGTTGTTACACAGATTAAGGTTAAATTACCTAGTAGATAGACACCTATTGGATAGATTGACTAGTCAATTTAGGGGTTTTTTTATAGTTGCTAATTTAATTGACTTTTAGATAAGGCTAGTACAGTGGCCTAGGTTTATTTGAGACCATTGTACTAGTCGAACAGTCAAATTAGACTATGACATTCACTTGAATTACATCTTTATTACCGGTGCAGTGGCATAGGTTCGATAGGCCACTACACTAGTTGGATAAACAAACCAGTTCACTATGTAGACTAGTTTGTGACATCTATAATCTTTAAATAAGGGCTGGTACAGTGGCTAAGGTCCTAGAGGATCACTATACTAGCAAGTTAAACTAGCTAGTCTACCTAGCAGACTAGATATTACCATTTGTACCTTAGGTGCTAGTATGTGAACAAGCCGGTGCAGTGGTTTAGTTCTAAAATGGGGACTATTACATTAGGTTATTTTTCCCTCTAAATCTAGTGTTTGTCAGGGATGTCTCTTGAGTTGGGCCACCTAAAGGAATTAAGTAAGATTAATAAATTTACATATGACTCTTAAAATGACATAGGGTCATTTTGGTAATTTTCCATTGATAAGGCTTAAAGGCTTAAAAGAATACAACTTATGCATGCAGTAGTTAGTAATGATCCTAAAACATCATTTACATTGACTATAATGATTAATTGGATAATTTATGGACAGAAACACCTTAGGGGTAAAATGGTAATTTTTGCACATTAATTCCTTAAATGAGCTGAGATATCAAGATAAGATTGGAATAGAAGTAAAATGCATGGATAAACTATTGGAAATGTTTTAAATGTTTGAATTCACCACTGAGTAACTCAGCATGCCTATTTTGGTGCGTAGGTACCAAGGTCAAGGAAGTCACCTTGTAAAGAGTGCAGTGGAGTTCAGAGGTAATTTTGAGAAGTTTGATCATATATAGTTGTATAGTATTTGCACTCTATATACTTAGGTAAGAGAAATGGGTGTGATGTATATAAGGGACACATAATTGTATTTGTATATTTATACAAATAGACTATGTTGTAATTAAGTAATGGTTAATCCTTGTTGTGTTTGTATACCTTATGTGATTGTTTGTGACCTTAAGGCTTTATATGTTCTCTTGATTGTGGCCTGAGGCTTGTGATTGTTGTTTGATAAATAATGATGATTGGTTAATATCTAGGGGACTAGAAAGGTCCAAGAGATATAAATACTTATTACCGAAGTGTTTCATAGGTTTTATAATTTTGGGATAGTAACCAAGGCAGCTGTTATGCTGCCAAAATTTTTAAGACATACTGAGCTAGGTTGAAATCATTCTGTAATAGCTTTAACATGATAAGACAAACCTAAATGTCCTATAGAAGAAGACAGAACTTAGTTTGGAGTCAGATGGAATTCCTTAGTATAGTATATGTAAAAGTTAAATGAATGACTATGGGAGAAGTGAGATAGGTGACCTGGTTAGAAGTGCATCGCTTATTGCATTTCTTTAAGGAATCTAATAGGGGTTGTCATAGATTTTTAAAAATTCCCCAAAGTTTTTTCTAAAATTAAGCTTTTTCAAGTACTTTAAAAGGTTTGTAGGGCTCACCTATGCCACCTTAGCCATTATAAATGGGCCAAAGTGACACATGGATGGCCACTTGACCAAATCCACTCAATTTCCATCAAAATTCCTCTTCTTCCTCCTTGTTGCAGTCGACGCCATTCTAGCACAAAATATCCATTATCATCACCTTCTTCAACATTTTTCTTATGTCTATTACCACCAAAAATCATCCTAACTTGTGAGGAATTAATTTGTGAAGGTGTTGAAGGCCATAAGAGTGGCTAGAAATCAAGAAAATTAATAAAAAGCTTGAGGTGTCAACAAAAGAGGACAAAAGGGTAACTTCTTGTGTATAAGTGTTCCAACCCTTTTTATTTTATTTCTTAGGGGTATTTGATGATTCTAAGAATAATAATATAATTGGAATTTTATTTGGATGAGTGTGTGATTTTTGGTGAATTTTTGAAGGGGAGATGGCATGTATGGAATCCAAGGCATAAGGTCAGGATTTTGTGACTTTCTTCATGCTAGAAAAGTGGATTTCAACTCCTTTGGTAGTGAGGTAAGTAAGTCTAATCTATTCAAAGCATGTGAAGTTGTATTGCCATGAAAAATGATTAGGAACCTTGTATGGAATTGGTAGATTAGGTTGTTTATGTGTGTAATTTGATAGACTAAATGTATAACTAAGTTAATAGTGTGTGTAATGAATGCTTGGGATGATGTTTGGATGAAAAGAATGCATGAAAGGGTGAGTTTTTCACTTGGATCAGAGCTTTGTGTGGACATTTTTGTCTATTAATGGCTTGGAATAGTGTTATGGCATGTTAGTCAATGTATATGGCATGTAATATGCTGGGAATATATGTGTAGATTAGTAGAACTAAGAGGTTTTAGTGTGTTCCTTGGTAGGCCAAAAGGTTCGTTGATGAGTATAGTTTGTGAAAGGCATGTGTACATGGCTTATGGAAGCCTTTTGACTTGTCATTGATAGTATGTCAAGTATGGGTGAAGAACATAGTGAATTAAGGCTTGATTATCTATGTTGGTAGTATGGCTGAGGCATGTTATAGGCTATCTTAGTTTAATTTGCATGGTAAAAGCATGAAAAATATGTTTAGGTATGTTTTTGTAAGGTTTAAGTGTGCATGAATATGTTAAATTGAGGTAGAAAGCATGATTATAGAAAAATGGACTTGTGGTCGAGAGCATTATAAGGTAGGGTGTGACATGAAAATGAGCTATAGTTAATGGTATTTATATGTGTATATTGGCATGGCATTTATGCATTTAGTACATGGCATGACTTAGGTTGATCTACATGGTTAGTGTAACATGAAATGAATAATATATGGGACATGTTTAAAGTAGGAGAAAAGATTGAATAATGAAGTTAAAAGTGACTTAAAATCGCAAGTAAAATGGTTCTGAAAAAGGCTTAAAAATAGGCATGAACTTGTACCCAAAAGTTACCTATAATGTGATGGTTTTTGTGTTTTGGCATAGAAACCAATTGTATGGCAAATGGATGCCTTTCTTTGAGGTTGGCTTTACGCATATTAACTTATATAATTATTAGTGCAATTGGCATTGAAAAAGGACTAAAAAATGAGCATATAATGGCCATCGTAAGTACATAAAATGACTTATAACTATCTCGTAAAATAAGATTTTTGTACTGTAATTAATATGGCTATTTAACATAGAGATATTCGAGTCCAAATAATGTGCTAGACTATAATTTATCTGCATGTAATTATGCCTTTATATTTAAGTCAAAAAGTGATAGAAAAGTTTACTTGATTTTACCTAGCAAGGCTAAAAATGACCTATAACTGTCCAGGTAAAAAATTAACTATCTGATAAAAATTTATTTGCCTATTTTTCACTTTATAATATTAGAAAAAGATGATTAGTAAAGAAATAAACTTAAAAAAATGATGTTAGATGGCCCATTAGCTAGACACCCACTAGATGGGTTAATCAGTCAACTTAGGGATTAGCAATTGCAAAACTGTATGATTATCAGACTAGGCCTATACAGTGGCCAAGGTTTCATAATTAAGCCACTGCACTAGTATATACGGTAGAAACTTCTTTTTATTGATTGGATATCAGACTATGCTGGTGCAGTGACGAAGGTCCTTAGAGAGGCCACTGCACTAGTCTACTGGGCAAACCAAAATGGATTATTTAATAAGATTACTATCTTAGGAGGGCTTTGGACTGATCCTAATGCATAGTTATTCAGCATTTTGCCCCTTAGAAGGATCTAATAAACTGATCCCTATAGGCTATGGTGGCTGGTGCAGTGATTAGGGTCCAAAATATGGGCTACTACATATCTTTCAATTCCCTATTATTCTAGTGTCATAAGTGTAGTTTACCTAGTAGGGCCTATTTAATAATTTAAATAATGAACTTGAGTGAATAATAAAGTAATTGAATGAATTAAAAAAAGAAATTGAATAAAAAGGTTTTAGTGGCATTTTGTAATTTTGGAAGAAGTATGGAATACATTCTACATAACATCAAGCATGTGGCATGTGGTTCACACACTACACTTAAAGTATTAATTTTAATTGCATGTGCATACTAATACATGTTTTAAATGGTTTAGATTTGCTTAATGAGTTTTATACTTAGCATACCTATGTTGTGGTGCGTAAGTAACAAGGATAAGCAAGCTAGCCTCGATGATCGTGCAATATAGCTATATAGCTATTGAAGGGTGATACAGAAAGCTATTTTCTTTCTTTTAACTAGTGACACTTATGTAATACCCTATAGGTTTTGTTAGCATGGTTAGAGGCTGTCGTGTCTATACATATAACCTAGATGTGATGTATATAAGCTATTATGGTGTTTGTTTCGATTATGTGTGAACTTGATAACTGTGGGCCTGAGGCCTTATGTAGTTGAACACTGATATATTTATAAGTGAGTAATGTTAACTGATGAATGATTAGCAAGCTAGAAGAGTCCAAAAGGAGGTTATGTGAATTTAAGGCTTATAGAAGTATTTTTAATAGGTGAAAAAATTTTTGTATGTCAATCGGGTAGCATTATGCTGCCCAATTTTCCATGACATGAAAAGTGTCTTTATATGCCCTGTCTGAGTCTGACGGACCATGTATGAATAGGATTAAGAATTAGAATGAACATCTAAGCAATAATTGATATAATTCTAGAACAACCCTTAAGTGTTAAGGAGTTTTCTCTTAGAGCAATTCCAAGGATAGGTGACTTACTAGGAAGTGCCTCGCCTGTCAGGTTTCTTCAGGAATCTGATAAGGGGTGTCATAGGTTAAAAAGGTATTAAAGGTATATCATGAAATTGGTATGATAATCTATACATGGGAGTAATATGGCATGCAAAAAATAAAATAACACATAAGGAAAATAGTGGCCCTAATTAAGTAAGAAAGAAATGTCTTGCAAATGTCATAAAAAAAGCATGGAAAAAATTAGCCCAAAAATGTGACTTATATGGCATGAAATAAGACTTATATTTTAGACCTTTTGTGCATTTAAGTTTAAAAGTAATTTGAGGCCAGTTTCATGGCCAATGTGAAAATATGAAATGACGTGAACTTAAGCTACAATGACCAATTGTTTTGGCATAAAAAGGGGTATTGAAATATGCTTAAAAATTAATGGCTATAGGCTTATAACATTGTTATGATCTCGTAAATTGACTTATAATTGTCCTATAAAAAGGACCATTTTGGGCTTAACTTGAATATGACTTACAAATTGCACATAATAGGGCCTTAATTAATGGAAATAAAATGGACTTAATTATGCCTATAGAAATAATTTAAATTGGGCTCAAAAAATATACTCGTAATTGTCTGGTAGGACAAAAAATGACCTATAATTGTTCAGGTCAAATTTCAACTACTGAAATAAATTTGTAACTAATAGTTAAACATTATTAAATATTATAAAATGATGATCAATAAATAAATGAATGTAAAAGGAATTCAAATAAGCCATTAGTTGGACACCCACTAGATAGGTTGACTTGTCAACTTAGGGATTAGTAGCTGCTAAACTATATATTTATCTTACTAGCCCAGTGCAGTGGCTGAGGTTCATTATTAAGACACAGCTCTAGTCTACAGGATAGACACTCTTTGTTGCTAGCACTTTTATCAACATATTAGACTATGGTGGTGTAGTGACGAAAGTCCCTAGATGGGTCACTACACTAGTCTATTGGGCAGACTCAAAAGAATTATTTGACATGATCAGTTGCCTTAGGAGGTCTATAGACTAGTCCCTCTGCATAGTTACTCAACATTTTACCCCTTGAGAGGTTCTTATGAATTGATCCCTATAGGCTATATTAGGCCGATGCAGCGGTCAGGGTCTAAAATATAGGCCACTACACACATTTCAGTTCCTTCTTGTTCTAAAGTCTGTAAGTGTAGTCTACCTAGTTAGGCCTAATTAATAATTTAAATAATGCACCTGATAATAATGGCATGATTGAATAAACTAAATGAAATGATCTCAATGGCATAATTGTAATTACCGTGCTAAGAGAATACATGTATATGAAATGAGCATTGTAATTTTTAATTGGTTTTTACACACTAAAATGCTATGTTGTTAATGTATTAAAGCATCTATGTGCCTACATAAAAGATGCTTTTAATATATTAATTCACCACTAAGTTTTATACTTAGCATACAGGAGTAGCGGTCAAGCCTCGTTATACATGCAGTGTAGCAGTGGAGACAATAAGGGTCTAAGTTTTATATGTGTTTTGATGTATGTAGCAGGCACTCATGTAAGAACTATAGGTTATGTGTCCAGCATGCTTAGATACTACTGAAATTGTAAACTTAAGCAAATTAGATTGTAAATAAACAAGTGTTTTGTTGGTTTGATGTTACTTGTGGTTTTAATATCTGTAGGCCTAAGGCCCTATATGTGTGTTTTTAACCTATATGAGATGTGCTGATGATTGATTGGGGGACCAAAAGGGTCTAGATGGAGGCTGAATGGATTGTTTGGCTATTGAAGTGTTTCTAACAAGTGAAAAAAAATTTGGCATATCACTTGGGTAGCCGTTATGCTGTTTAATTTTTTTGTGACCTGTAAAGTATATGTATATGCCTTTTCTAAGTCTGTCAGACCATGTATGAATATGTATAAGGATTAGATTGGACATCTAAACCATATCTAATAGAGTTTTAGAATAGTCCATAAGTGTTAAGGAGTTTTCTCTTAGAGCAATCCTAAGATGGATGACCTATAGGGTAGAGCATCACCTATCAGATTCCTCAAGAATCTAGTAGAGGGTGTCACAAGAACATTGGGTGGCTATGAAAAACATCTTTAAGTACTTAAGAAGAACTAAAGATATGTTTTCAGTATACAAAGAAAAGGATTTACAAGTACGTATATGGGTGCTAGCTTTTAGTCTAACAAAGACAATTATAAATCCAAGTTAGGTTATGTGTTTATCATGAGAGGAGAAGCAGTTAGTTAGAAGGGTTCTAAATAAGGTACAACTACAAACTCCACTAACAAGGTTGAGTACATTGTAGCTTTTGAAGTAAAGAAGGAAGCAGTTTATATCAGAAAGTTTAACACTAACTAGGTGTTATCCTAACTATTGTTATTCTAATGGCTATATATTATGATAATAATGGCGTTATATCACAAGTAGAAGAACTACAATCTCATAAGAGGTCTAAGCATGTTCTTAGATGCAACCATTTAAATCGATAGATAATTGGTAGAAATAATGTGAAAATTGAAAAGATCCCTTCTAATTAGAATGTTGTTGATCCTCTCACTAAAGCACTATCACATAATAAGTTTGATTACCAAGTAAACTCTATAGGAATCAAATATATTGGTGATTAGCTCTAGTGTGGGTGGGAGATTGTTAGACGTATGCCTAAGAGCATTTACATAATAAGGACAATTGTAAATACATTTATTTATTAATGAATAAGGCATTTTCATTTATTACAAAGTACTTATGATTACTCATTTGTCTAAATAACTACTCTTAAACCACATAATAAAGTCATTGGTATAAATAACAAAGTGTAGACAATTCTTATTACATGCAAATGTCTCTATACCGAAATGATAGCACTAACAAGGAAAGGCATTATTAATGTAGATAGACTAGCACATGTTATATTTCTTAACTAGTTCAAGCAGTAGTTCTCACAAGCTGTAAGTATGGTAATACTTAGGGTTAGCATGTGGATACTTGTTTAAGAAACAAGTATATTGGAGACCATGACATGAGATATTCACATGGAGATGTAATCTATATCAGTGAATGTATATCATTATATCAGTGATGCAAGTATCCTTGACTTGAGATCACCAAAGTACCTTAGGTATCAAGTGTAACGCCCCTGTCACCCCCTTATAGATATTGTCCGCTTTGGGCCACTGCCCTTCACGGTTTTGTTCTTGGGCAAAGGGAAGGACTTCCCAAGTGGTCACCCATCTTGGTACTGCTCTAGTCCAAACACGTTTAACTTCGGAGTTCCGATGGAATCTGAACCAGCCCTTTACCCAAAATGCGTCTACAAGGGATACTACCATCTTCCCTCCATTCCGATATGGGATAGGTTTCCTATCTGCCTAAGCGTGGTCCTCCCCACCTTAGGACACAGCGTCCTCGCTATCATAACACCCCTTACCAATCCTACTTGAACTGATAAGGTGTGTTACTCTGTAATCGTGTGCCTGTAATCTGGGGGTATCACCGTCAGGCGTTACCAAACAATTTATAATATTCGGGCAGCATAACGGCTACCCTATTACCTAGCCCAAACTTAAACCTGCAAGAAAATCACTTCTAAATGATATCCCTCAACCATATTCTCCAATGGACCCTCTGGTCCTCCAAATCATAATCATTCATACAGCAGCATTCAATCATAGGGTCAGAGACCCACTAACAGTCATGCATTCACAGAACAGTCATTTTATACTCAATATTGTAATTCCAAACTATACAACTTATAACTGTATATACATGAGTGCAAACCTATACATCTTTTCAAAGAAAGAAAAGAAAATACCAAAAAGACTCATGATCAGCTACACTGTGCTCCTCGTCTGATTCTGTAGGCCCCT
>CANXYI010766224.1:0-13634 GCA_948208565.1 Hura crepitans | reverse complement strand
TTTCCAAAAAAGTGTTATATAAAGGAGCTGATGGTATGGGTGGAGATGGATTAGCAATAGTGGTAGTATATCTGAGCAGATCAACTATCTACTACACTAGAGTAGGAGATGCTTCTACTTGCTATTGACTAGGCTCTAGTGGCTACAGCTATTGTGTAGCACTATTGGGTTTAGGTACTGATGCATTAACTACCCATGCATAGTTATGAGTGTAAAACTAGCCACTTCCTTGGCCCCTCCTTAGGGTACCTGATCAGCCATATCTTTATTGTAAAAGGACTTACCCTATTAGCCTCATACAGTGTAACAGTTTAGAGGAATATGACCTTAGATAGTTGCACTCATGTGCACTACCTAGAAACATTAAACTTATGCTCTAATACCATAAAATGTAACACCCCTTACTAGATTTTCAAAGAAAGCCAAAAAATGATATACTTCTCGCTGGGTCACCTATCTGAAATTTCTCCCATGCTTGTTTATTTAACTTTGACTTAATTTGTAATATTTAATCCTACCTGAGTCTAAATTCATTTATTTTTAATCTTATAAACTATCTAGGGTCATACCATGGAAATCATACTAGTATTGACAAATGATAGGTCAATTAGGTTTTTCCCAAAAATTAGGCAGCATAATAGCTGTCCAGGTCCTTATCTAAAATTTTAACACCTGTAAAACACTTTAATAACTCAAATTTGATCTCTTAGTCCTTTCTAGTCCACCATAGATCAACCTAACAACAACATTCTATTAGTTCATCAACATAGGCCTTAGGCCACAATCAATCACTCATAGATATAGAACTTTAGGCTTACCATCCACATGATCCAGTAAGAGTAATGATATGTTTAAGATATTTTGGTGGAAACTTATTACAAAAGATTGTCCATTACATAAACAGAACATCTTATATGGTACCCATTCCCCACCAATGTACATGAGTACGAAACTGCATACTAAACATATAGCAACTTTACTTACCTATCCTCTAAAGCTTAACTGCATACACCTCGAGGCTATCTATAGGTTCTAACTACTTGCACACAAAAATTGGTACACTGAGTATATAATACTCAGTGGTGAACTTAAGCATTTAAAACATGTCATATCAATTATCATGCATTTCTACAAAAGAAATATTCATTTTACTTTGCCAGGTTATTATATCATTACTTGAAGATATAGTTATCAAAATGACTACACCACTCTTCTTGTCTAATTATTATGCATTAGCCAAACAATATCTTAAAATTCTATCTATTACGAATATGTGTCATTTTTAGTGATAATAGTAATTAGTTCAAAATATTAGACCAATGTTTAAACATTTCTATCAAATGATCACAATATCCCTATTCTTGTTTTTAACCAATTAATTGCTTAGACAATCATTTACAATCCATAAATTGTAAATCTAGGCTATTACCAGATATAGTATTCTAGTCATTTAATTTATCAAGGCAGTACATGTTATGTATGCAAAATTAATAAAATGCCCTTTTTCAAATTCATGTTAATAAATCAATCATTTAATTATTATAACTCAAGCAACTTATGTATATCACCCATTATTACTGATAAAATGCATAAATCTCACTAACTAAGTCAACAAACACTACACATGTAAAATTACCAAAATGCCCTTATGTTGGTTCATGTCGATAAATTATTCAGTTAATCCTTTTAACTCATGTACGTCATAGTTTTACGATTATTATTAACCATTACATGCATAACCATTAATAATTAAGCTAATAAGTATTACACATGTAAAATTACCAAAATGCCCCTATTTATGTATGGTCCAATTATTCAGATGATTGTGTCATGTTATGACTTGTATCATATTCCAATATCATAGGTAATTTTTATGTTCCATATTTAATTTATTTTAGCTAGCCTATCTAGAAAGATGACATTGACATACACTAGACCTAGAGGGAATAAAATAAAATGTGCAGTGATCCATATCTTAGACCCCGACTATTGCACTAGCCTGATCAAGTGAATGTCATAGCTAAGTCTAACTATCTGACTAGTGCAGTGGCCCTACGGGACCTATGCCACTACATCAGCAAAGATCAATTGAATGTCTATAGTCAAGTCTAATTGTCCGACTAGTATAGTGGTCCTGTGGGACCTATGCTGCTGCACTGGAAAAAATTTAGTAATTGACATCAAGTGGCATGGATAAAAAGTTGTCCATCCAATAGACTAGTACTGTGTCCCCGATAAGGGTACAGGCCACTGTACAAGCCCTATCTGAAAAATAGATAGGCTAGTAGCTGCTAAAATCCCTAAGTTTACCGGTCAACAAATCTATTAGATGTCTATCTAATGGGCCAAGCAACTCAATTTATGTTTATTTCATTACTGATTAACCTCTTATAATATTCTTAAGCCAAAAATAGATAGTTATAAATCTTATCCCATTGTTAAATTATAGCCTAGTCTGGTATGGCCACAATTTAACTGTATCGGGTAATTCCTCAAAAGCAATTTCAAAGATTATATTTGCCAATAATTATGGTATATTATGCTTGATTTTATTTCATAAGTATTTCATAATTATTTGCCATTTGCTATCTAGTGGTATTTTTTATTCAGGTAATGGTCAACTGGTCAATTATAGGTCACTACAGCCATTTTTCAAAGACTTTTTTAGGTTTATTTCTCAGCCTACTTCTATGCAGTTTTCACCATAAATCACATAAGGTTCATAAGCCCTAAGCCACATAATCGTTAGGCCATTTCTAAGGCCAAAACATAAGCATAAAGCCACCATACATAAACACATATTATAGTCCTAATAGGCACCATTTATAAGCACATTATGTACTCACAACCTAGAGCCCTTAAAGGCAAATTATGAGCCACTTTTAAAAACCCTTTTTTTCAAGTCAATTTAAGTTCATTTTACAAGTCATCTTTCATGCCATTTCTTAGTTACATTTCATGCTAATTAATTCTAATATGTACATTAACTAAATTCATGCCAAAAATTTTAAGCCAACATAGCTCACACAGTTATTTGATATCATACATACACATTGCATACATGCTACCAACATTTTCATGCCAATCCCACTAGTGTAGCTCTTGGGTTCATCTATACCTTAGCCTTGATCATACATTTCCATGATGCTTTTCAAACATTCCACCTTACATCTAAAGCTTGTACCATTTCATGCCACTTTAAGGGACTTACCCATAATATATGTCTCGGCCATTCAAAGGAATCACCCTAACTATGTAGAAGATTAACTTATCACATACCACACTATTCTGCCATATAGCATACATCTAAAATACTTGCTAAAACAATGAGCTACACATACACAACATACAACCGCATACCATAAGCATAATTTCTCACTTGTTATCACCAAATTCAACAACTCAATAAGCCTATATGCATGCCAAAGCTCTAGATCAACAAATATACACACACGTGACAAGCCAATTCTCATCAAATCCTACCTAGCTCAATGTCTAATTTCTTATTACATCTAAAGAATTTCATCAGAGCTTTGAAGTGCCAATACATGCATAAGATTATACACTTTTACAACCCATTTTTAGCCCCCTTAAAGATTAAATAGAATGAAAGAAATGCTAGAATTCACTTACCTCTCAAGGACACTACTTTAAGCTTGCCAAAACCTTAATTCCAACCCTTCCATGAAAGCTTCTTCTCCCTTGCTTCAAGTGTTTATCCTCTTAAATCATGTCAAAAGCCATTAAAACACATTCCCATATATATTAGGTACCTCAAATACTTAATTCCAGCATAGAAAACCTAAAGAAACACAATGAACTCACCTTAAACACCCCTTGTTGGAATACTTCTATCCAGAAAACTTTGAAGAATTTTCATGAATTGTTGAGAGCACCTTTTCTAGGAATTCTTTTTCCCCTAGCTCCCAAACACACCAAAATGAATTTAGGAATCAAGAATTGGCATAATTGGTTTAAGGAAGAAGATGAAACTGACTCCCAAACCTTATTGTTGTGTCGGTTCCAACTAGGAGAAGAAGGAAACATTTTTCCTTTTATTTAATGGAAATGTCCACTTGTTAAGTGGTTTTGCCACTTGGCATAGGCCCTACACCAGCTAGTAATGTGTGGGTAGGTCCCATAACCAACCAAACTATTTTGAAACGACTCAATTTTTGGTAAAACTTAAAAAATTCACCAAAATTCACATAGACCTAAAAAAATTACACTGTTTATTTTAAAATTCATATTTTAATCCCCTTTACATGCTCATAATTTTTTAACCAAATTCCATTGATATAGTAGTTTTTAGATTGCCTTGATTTATGTGCCAACCTTGAACATTATAAGAAATCACAAATGACATTGAAATTCATAAATTCTTTCACCAATGAACTCACTGAAACTTTTTTGCTTTAAGGTCTAATATTTTCGGGTCCGTCCGGGCACATCCAGGTCATTCTTGGCCTGACTAAATTTTATAACATATATCAGTAGCTTATTTCTCAAAATGAATTATTGGTTCTACTAAATTTTTAAAATTTTCCTTTTTTAATATTTTAAGGCCCTTCAAAGTTTTCTAACCTATGTCATTATGTCGATTTATATGCAAGTGAGTCCGCTCCTCGAGCGCACATCCGGGACCTAATGGCATTATTCTCGTGGCCTTGAAACATAGGTATTACTTATATGCTAGTGGTTGCACTCTCTTTGTAATCTCATATGGCCTAATAAATCTAGGACTCAGCTTCACCTTTTTCTAAAATTTGAGTACTTTCTTCCATTAAGACACTTTCAAAAACACTTTATCACACACAGTATATTCAGTATCCCTCTAGTTTAAGTCAGCATAGGACTTCTGTCTATCAATTATAGCTTTCAATCTTTCCCTAATAACCTTAACTTTTTCTTCTGCATCTTTGATCATATCAACTCTTGAGATTTTATTTTCCCTAACTTCACTCTAGCATAAAAGAGTTTTACATCTTTTGCCATATAGTGCCTCATAAAGTGTCGCGCCTAAACTTGCTTGATAACTATTATTATATGCAAATTCACCTAAGCAAAGGTGCTAGTCCCAACTATCTTTAAATTCAATGGCATAGCTATGCAATATATCTTCTAACACTTGTATCACCCTTTTTAATTATCCATCTACCTGAGGGTGAAAGGATGTACTATAAGTCAATCTAGTGCTTAATTCCTAATCTATTCTCTTCTAGAACCTATAAGTGAATTAAGGATCCCTATCTAAAATAATAGCCATAGGTACACCATAGTGTCTGACAATCTCATCAATGTATAATTTAGCTAGTCTGTCCAATGAGTAATCTATTCTAATAGGAATAAAGTAAGCTATTTTAGTCAGTTTAGCAATAATCATCTAAATAGCTTCACACTTATTCCTGGTTATAGGTAATCCTATTACAAAAGTCCATTGTAACCTTGTCCCACTTTTATTCTGGTATTACTATAGGATACAACAATCTAGAAGGGAGCTGATGCTCAGCTTACCTACCAGCATGTTAGACATCTAGCAACTTACTATGCTACATTTCTCTTCATACGTGAGCACCAGTATTGAGACTTCAAGTTTGTTTACATCTTCATATTACTAGAGTGCATAGAATAAGGGGTGCCATGTCCCTCTTTAGTAACTGTAACCTCAAGCCATTTATACTAGGTACATATAACTTGCCCTAATAATATAGACATCTATCTTCCCTTAATTCAAATCTTATTGCCTTTCCCTCTTTTACTTTACTCACAAGCTATATTAGTTGCCCATCCATACCTTGTGCTTCCTTGATCTACTACCTAAAATCTAGTTTAATATGAAGTTTAGCTAAAATAGCATCTTCCCTTGTGTAGTAAAGTCTATCATTCATGGCTTTCAAGGTTGCCATAAACTTTTAGCTCAAAGTATCTACTACCACATTAGCTTTCCCTAAGTGGTAATCTATCAAATAGTCATAATCTTTAATTAGCTCTAACCACCTTCTCTGCCTTAAGTTCAAAATCCTCTGAGTAAGGAGATATTTCAGACTATTGTGGTTTTATGTAGATGTAATACTTTTCACCATACATATAATGCCTATAAATTTTCAAAGCAAAAATAATGGTAAGTAATTCCAAATCATGAGTAGGGTAATTCCTTTCATGTGGTTTCAACTGTCTCGAACCATATGCTACCACTTTTCCTTCCCTGCATCAATGCATAACCTAATCCATTTAGTGAGGCATTAATATAAACAATAAAGTACTTACCTTGTTTAAGTTGAAACGAGATAGAAGCTTCTATCAACATCTTTTTTAGCTTATCAAAAACTATCTTGACATCTAACATCCCACTCAAATTTCACTTTTTTCCTAATCACTCTAGTTATAGGAGCTGCAATCATAGAAAATCATATCACAAATCTTCTGTAGTATCTAACTAAACCTAGAAAACTTCATATCTCTATCACATTTCTTATAAGTTCCTATTCTAACACTGCCCTAATCTTGCTGGGGTATACCCTGATACCCTCTATTGATACTACATGTCCCAAAAAAAGCCACTTCATTCAGCTAAAATTAACATTTACTCAACTTGGCATATAACTGTTTCTCCCTCATAATATGTAACACAACTCTGAGATAATGTTCATGTTCTTCTCTGGTCCTAGAATACACTAGGATATCATCAATGAATACCACCACAAATTGATCTAGGTATGGTTAGAACACTTTGTTCATTAGATTTATAAAGGTTGCTAGGGCATTAGTAAGCCCAAATGGTATCACTAAGAATTCATAGTGCCTGTATCGAGCCTTAAAAGTAGTTTTAGGAATATCAACTTCCTTAATTCTCAACTGGTGATACCCATATCTCAAATCAATCTTGGAAAAAACACCTGCACATTTTAACTAGTCAAAAAGATCATATATCCTAGGTAAGGGATATTTATTCTTCACTGTCACTTTATTCAACTGTCTATAATCAATGCATTATTAAAGTGATCCATATTTCTTCTTCACAAACAAAACATGGCCTCCCTAAGTGGCAGTACTAGGTCTAATGAACCTTTTGTCTAATAGATTTGCAATTGTATCTTTAGTTCTTTCAACTCAGTAGGTGACATTCTATTAGGGGTAATAGACACAGGAGTTATACTAAGATACACCTTAATCTCAAAATTAAGCTCTCTTTATAAAGGCAACCTTGGCAACTCAACAAGAAAAGCATTAGGAAATTTAAAAATTATTGGGGTCTATTCAAGAGTTAAGATGAAGATATTGGTGTCAATGACATGTGCTAGGTAGGCTTTACACCCTTTATGAATGAGTTTTTGTGTTGTAACAACTGATATGAGATTATCTAGAAGGTTTCTCTCACTCAGAACTATCACTACTTGTCCCTTTATAGTGTGTAAGGTCAACTTCTTGTGTTTACAATCAACTACAACCTAATGTTCAAACAACCAATCCATTCCCAAAATCACAACAAATTCATAGAAAGGTAACTCAGTCAAATCTTCAGGAAACAAACATTCCTGAATTACTAAGAGACACTTTTTATATGTCCTATTCACATTCAAACTCTATCTTATAAGATTATTAACTTGAATGTCTATATTTACATGCTAAGAATTCAGTCCTCTTTCATGTGCTTATGTGGTGCATACATAAGAATATGTAGATCCTAGGTCTATCAATGTCAAAATTGGAACATCAAATTGGTAAAATGTACCAATAATGGCATATGGGCCTACTGCCTCTTCACGAGCCTTGACAACATATTGCCTCACTAATACATGAGCTTCTTATCTTATCCCCTAACTAACACTGGGCTGATTCCCTCTACCCTACCTCTGCCCCCTACTCTGAAATGCTGCTTTAAATGCTTAAGTACAGGCATCCTCTTCTTATTTCAGAGGACACTCTCTCTGATAATGATCTTGAGCACCACAAGTAATCCGCTCTTCCTTTTCTACTTGACTAACATTGCCCAAGTGTCTCTTATGGCAAGTATTGCAATTTGAGGGTCTATTCCTATTACCTACAAGTCCTAAAGCACTAGTTGCTCATAGAGGTGGTTGAGGTCCTATAGAAGCCTATCTAGGCCTCTGAGATTGAGTCTGCCTCTATGCCTGGTGCACTAACTGAGACTGAGACTATGCTTCTCTTCTTCTTTTACTACCACTTGAGGCTCCATTAAACTACCCAGTAGTGAACTGTCCCTTTTTCTAAAAGAAATCTCTTCTCTCTTGTACCATCTCTTCCATATCATATGCAGATGTTACTAACATTGCAAAGTTTGTAACCTTTAGGTTAGCTATCTGCATCCTCAGTTATATATTCAAGCCTTTCAAAAAAATCTCTTACATTTCTCTTATTCATTATGAATAAACTCCTCAATATATCTTATTAGTCTGTTAAAATCGTTCTTATACTCTAATATTGTCATCCTACCCTATCTCATATCTAGGAACTCTTACCTCTTTTTATCCTTGTATGAGTCTAGAATATATCTCTTTTAGAGCTCTATTAAGAAGAACTCATAGGTGAGATTTGTTACTACTTTTCTCTTCTTAATGGTATCCCACTAATGGAATGCTTCTTCCTAAAGGAGAGAAGTTATACACTATTTAAGTTTAGTGACTACATTATTTCTCAATATATATTTAAGTTTATTGACTGAAAATGACCTATATTATTTTTCAATAAACTAATTCTCATATTTCTCACATTTAGGTGAAAATTTTGTCCAATTCTATGTTTCATTCTTCTTTTGACATCCAGACAAATAAAGGTTGTGTGGAACTGAGGTGAATGAGCTAATGTTAGTTTGTGCAGACATTATGCAGGTTTGTGAGTTGATATGTGTAAACAAGAGATAAATGTATAGGTAAAATGTTGAGTTGGTCTATACGAACATAATCAAGGATCTATGGAGGTAATCCATGTAGACAAAAAGCTAATAAGAGGATGGGCTAGGATATTAGTTCACGCAGACGTGAAGGGTGAAGTCTATGCAGACTAGTCATGATAGAAGAAAATCGTCAACCTTCTATTCTCTTTTTCACCTTCCCTTATTCTTGATTTTTTATTTTTCTCTCTACTTTCTAGCACAAATGGCTTCCTTTAGTGGTTTTAACTCATCACCACCCTCTTTGGATGCCTAAGCAGCTACTGGTGAGGCTTTAATGGTACTATTGCTATTGTTGATATTTATTTAATCATCCCTTCTACCTCTTTCACCAGTGAAGGACACCATAATGCCTATTTTAGAGAGTTTTATGCTCTTCTCAATGAATAACTAGCCCTAAAATATACCTCCAATGAACAAAATTCCATTTGATGTGCCAACACCAATCTTGGCTGACTTGGCATGTCAAGCATGTGCCAAAACATACCCCTAGGTTCATTTCTTCCCCTCTTCGGCTTTGTTTTGGATTGTTTGCTACTTGTTCCTTTGTCTTCTTTGCTATGTGATACTGCCTAGTTTAATAAGTCCTTGTAGACCTAGTTTGCCTAGGGTAGACTTAGTCTGTGTGAACTTACCCTTAGGTTAGATTTCATAGAATCATTAGGATAGGGTGTTGAGCATTTCCGCATGTTATAGAATGCGTGGTCCATATGGACTTATTGTGCGTTGCTTAGAGTCCATGCAAACTCTTATTCATAAGTGTGTGAGGTTTATGCAGACCCTTATTTCCATATCTTATGTTTATTTTGCCTATCTGTGAACTACTGGATTTGTTACCTTATGGTAGTTCATACATATTGGGATGGTCTTGGTCCATGTAGACCCTTTGACAAATTTTTCTTTGTTAATGGATCATGCGGACATATAATGTGCCTTACCTACTTTTTTTTACATTTTCTTATAAACACATCTTAAGTGCAGGGACACTTTATCGAGCCCACAATAGTGCTATGCATTGATGCCCTTTTAAGTGAAAGATCGGGTTCGAGTGACTAGGTTTTAGACCTTTATTAATAGTCTCATTAGAGGTGATTTTCATAGAGACCTCTAAGCACTTAAGGCTTTGCTAGATAAGTGGATGGATATGACACACACCTTCTATATGCCTTTTGAAGAGCTAACCATCATACCATTTAATTAGGCCTTCATCACAAGACTTCCCTATACTGGTCGAGCTATTACATTTGATGTCAGTTATTGCTTTCATACTCTTCACCTTTAAAATAAGGAGCTTACTTAGTTTTATGCCTCAGGATCACTCGAGTAGCATCGATGTACTAATTTGTATGAGCAGTGGGCTGATGCTGCACCTACTACTCAGCTTGAGGTAGATTAATATGCTCACTACTTTTTCCTATACCTGCTAGGGACCATATTGTTTGCAAATGCTAGTGGCAATGTGAGTTACATTTTTTTTACCTATGTTAGAGTAGATTGAGGGCATCAATTCCTAAGACTAATGTTGCTCATCACTAGGCTAAATGTATAGAAGCCTTGACATGGTGATTCATATGAGGGAAAGGCCATTTATTCATCTAGGGCTTCATCTTAGGTGTTTTAGTGAGTGTTTTTCTATGAACTTTTTCCATTATTTCTTGATTACTTATTTTCTTTCTATCTTAAGATTGTCTGTGCACAGGTCTGGGTGAATGAGCTTTATTTGCTACCACATCCATGTGAGTTGGATATCCCCTATCGATATCCAATAATGGATAGGTAGGTATGACCATTCTTAGAACCTTAGAATGCCTCATCACAAATGTACCATTGTCAGTACTTGAGCTCTGAAGCTTCGGATGATGTAAGTAATCCTACAAAAATGAAAATGCACTTGATCAGCATAACTTAATCACAATTAATGTTATGCTTACCTGACTTTCTTTTTCTAGGTTAAATTGGCTTGGTGGGTTTTTCCTATTGAGGAGATAGTATATTTCCTTCACTTTGTGCAAAAGCTATCTTTTTAAAGGCTCTTGTTGACTACTCTATAGGCTTTCTCTTAGTTTCTAGGAGAAAGAGTATTGAACTGGCACATAGGCCCTGAGGCATGCAATATTCCTTAAGGTCCTCCCAATACCATTCTATTTAGGCATTATATTGATAACCTAGAGTTTATTCAGGGCATGATTGCAGGTGTATTTGGGACACCTTGGTAGATGTTGAAGGAAAAGATTACTCTCCTAGGGCATTAACACACTTGTTGACTTATATGCCATACACTTTAGGATCTACTTCTTAGGTAAATTGCTTGACCTCTTGTTCATTATTTTTGAAGCCAATTTCTAATTATGTGTTGTATTGTAGTCTATTACTACCACTTCTAAAGATGGACCTTCTTCATCTAGAGAAAGGGCTTGCTTTTTAAGGTCCTTGATTTTTGCCTACTCAACTTAATTGACCTACTAGAGCTGAGCTACATTCGGTATGGTGTGGTTAGAGTGTTGTCCTCTACTCAACTTCTCATTGAAGACAATTGGCCAATCCTTATCAAGTAAGAGAATGCCACACTGGTATGGTTCTTTTGGTCTTCTCTAATCACTTATGTCAATCCGATTTTGTGTAACACTTTCCTTTTTTGACAAATTAGGAGGGCTCTTATGAAAAGAACTACTTAAGTAGTTGAAGCTTTCAGGTGATCCATGGTAGATGAGACTCGAGTTCTCACTGTAAGTATTTTTTTACACTAGTTAATTTAAACATGCAAGTGTATATACATGTATAACATATTTAAAAAGCATTGATCCCTTATCCTTTTATAGAATGAGTTGACAAGGAGGCTTTTTGCTCTTCGTGAGGCCTGAATAAAGCTAAGGGCCTTGAAGATTTTTTAGAAGTTAGTTCTTTCTTTGGATGATAAAGACATAGAGAGTGAGAGTGAAGAATGAAGATGATAATAGCCCTACCTTTTCTCCTTTTTATTAATAGGCCATATATTTTTGTATATACAAACATTTCTAATATTTGAATGCATATGTACTTTTGTTTGAGTGTATTTTGCATCTTTACATATGAGCACATAAGAATGGATATTCAATGAAAACACCTATAATGAAAATATATTATCTATGAAATTGAATAGAACATTTACAAAATTCCTCATAATAAGGATTTCTTGACCATCTATGTAACTAGGGAGCTGAAGCCCAATGGCATTTTTTAACATTTCATCAATGAGATATATAACACAGTCTCTCGTACCAATTTGCATAAGCTAACCAAGCATTATTTTTTCAGTGACCCTTCTTAAGTAAGCTATTTTAACATACATAGTCATATCAAGGAGAATGTCAACAATCCCTTAAATTAACATCTCATCAATGGTCTAATGTCATTCTAATTAATACCCTATAGATGATTGCCATTAATTGTCCAATGTCATTTCAATTAATACCATAAGGGGTGATTGCCATCAATGGTCTAAGATAGGTTACGGTATTACATAGTACGACAAGATGTCTATAATCTATGAAAAATTGGTTAATAAATATCCCCCAACTTATCTATCAAGGATCGATGTACTATTTCAATAGGAAGATGTAACTTATCAAAGATTAGTAGCTGATAAGCCTCAACTCATCCAGCAATGACCGTTGTATTGCTAAGATGTCTACAATTTCTAAAAGATTGATTGATTGGTTACTTTTGTGATAAAATTTTCTACTCCAAAGATGTGGTCCATGCGAATGCTTCTTATCATGGTCTTTGTTGACATAATGACTATGCCTAGTCTGTGTCTATTCGTGAGTGCTTACACGAACCTTTTTCTATGGTCCATGTGGACTATGATGTTGGCTTTGAATGTGACAAGGTCTATGTGGACATCTTTGCATGTTTTAGATTCTTTCTCCACGTAGGACTAGGAGTGACACCTCTTAAGACCTATAAATAGTCCTTTTCCTTGGTATAGATGCCATATTCATCATGTCTCTCCCTTTTGGTCAATAATTATTTCGAATCTTGGATTCAAAAACTACTTAGACTTCAACCATCCTTACCCCATTTTTTGCTCTCATATTCTTAAGAAAAGTTAGGATAGACCATAATTTTTTGAATACTGCTATGTATTATTAGGACTCTATCTTCCATGTATTTGTCTTCAATCATTAAGAAATCATCCTCACCTCGGAGGAATTTACTGCCATCATCAATTTCAATGTTGCTTTAAATGTTCATCTAGTCATCCTAACTTTTAAAGATCATTACCACATAGACATTGTACTTGCCCTAAGAGTTCCTTTTTTAATGGCTTAAAAGATAATTCCATGTGTAGGTCTAATTTCCTTATAAGAAATTCTTAAGTTTGTTGGTTGACTTCCTCCTAATTTTTTGGAATGGGTGATATGTGTGCTGTTAAGCTTTCTCAGAGATTATTGTCGGTCACTTTCAAGGATAAGTTTTATGACTTTAAGGTCCTTTAAATTCAAAATAAAACTCATTTGGGCCAAAATACTTTTGGTGTTATTTAGCTAAAACTATCCGAGGTTTGTGTAACAGCTATGTTTTGAGGCTCAATGAACAGTGCCATAGGGTTCGAGAAGTGCACCCAAGGTACCGGGCCCTTACACATAGATCGATGTAATGGCATTGGTCATGAAACTTTGGAGGGCTTTAAGTAGATGAGAAAGTTGGAATTTAAAAATTTAACAAAACCAATAATTCATTT
>CANXYI010766219.1:0-15084 GCA_948208565.1 Hura crepitans | reverse complement strand
TTAAGCATCTTAAATTTATGAGGCATTAAGCAATCAGGCCTTCGACTAATGTCATCCAGGTCAATATCTTTGCCCCCAGTTACCAATCAAGACATGGCCTCTATCTTTTCATTCAACTTCTTCAGCTAGTCATTTTTTAGTGCCTTAGGAGGGGGTACCCTATTGTAAGTCTTTACCACCTGTGGTATTTCATCATCAGATGATTGGTCGTCCTTAGGCTCTCTAGCTATTTCCTTCCTCTTATTAGTACCTGAGGTCTGTCCCACCTCTCGTGAATTCTGCACGTGAGACAGAGCATTAGTAACCAACGCCATCATTCTTCTCTCCATCTCAGCCATTGCCTTTATAAATATAGCTTTAGTCATGTACTCGTCAGAAGACATAGTTCCTCGCTTAGGTTATATGGGTACTTCTATGCTAACTCTGCTGAGGTGCTTGCCTACTCTCTTCTACTGAGCAATGAGTGAAGGATCAATGGTGGCTGAACAAGATAAAAGGGTTAGACGTGATGCATGTACAATATATATAAAAAATGTGAAATGTGAATGATGCATGATATGTAATGCATGTTTGTGATGCAGCAAAGGACAAACACATGCAATAGTTCTTTCGACCTTATTTCACCCACACACATAGTCTTAGTCATCCTTCTTAGGTGGGCTTACCTAAGCATCATCGGGGGATGTATAGGTTCAAACATGGGCTTAATTAGACCTAATAACCTCTTGTATTTAAAGCGCAAGTGAGGATGGTAGCCTTAAGACATTTATATATTATTTGATGTGAAATTAGGGTAGGCCCATCCCAGACAAAAGGCACAATGGGCTTGCCCCCACTTTAAATAAGCTTAAATGTAATAAGCCCATATAGCAATCAAAATGCAATCGCAATCACTAATGGATATACAACCTAGGGGAAGTTGCTAAGCTTTGGCTACATAGGCTAGTGGTTTAGTCAAAAAGGCTTATTGGCTCCCACAAGTAGAGGTCCCTTCTAACGGGTCTTTCTAATTAAGGATAATAGTGACCGATTAGTTGACCTTTTCATATACCCAAAGGTATAAGGCTTGTGAGTGATGGATATGCTAGCACTTCTCTATTCTTAAGTGAAAAATGGAGTCATGGTTCATAACACCATCTATGGTAATAGGGACACAATTTATAAGAAGTGTAATGCATGAGACTGATAAAGATTAGAATATTTGGATGACATATTATTTGGGCACTTTCAAATTAAAATTTCTCAATGCCCAACAAAGTTACCATTGTAGAGAATTATGATATTTTATTGAGGGTGAGAGTGGTTAGTGGAGTCACCACCTAGCCTCTACACTAGGACCTTTGATCTTCTGTACGAGAAAGGTTCGAAATTTTAGATCTTATTTATGCCCTTATAATATGTTTTCCATGTATATTGTAATATTTATCAGTCCCATATCAATCAAACATGTATCATTCTTTATTAAATCATATCACTTTTTCATACAAAGGAAGTAAATTATAATATTTGTAAAATACAACACACATATATGTACATCTAGAAAATAGGTCATTCAGTAGTTATTAATTGACCTAACAACTACCTATAATTCCATAGGAATTAGTGGTAGTTGCCCAACTCCTATCTCTAGGAGTTTGGCCTTTAAAAATATATTTTTTATTGTGACTTTTGATTAGGGAAATACAAATCCATTTTTATTAGAAAACACTAATTAATTAGGTAGAAAACCATTTTTATATGAAGTTAAGCTTCGACGTGTGAAATAAGTTATTTACTAGCTATTACAACCCTAAAACACGCTAAGATACACAATAGGTACACAACCAAAAAGGATAGATTATAACACTGAAATGGTCTTGCTTCTACATTGCTTGGTCCGTGCAGACATCCTGAAGGTCTAATCTTAGTTCATGCGGACCATCTCCAGGGATAGGTCACCTCCATCTCCATTTTCATTCTAGCAAGCAAATCCTATCAACAACTCAAAGAACAATAAAGTCAAATGCAGTTAAATCAAGGTTATATAAACATTAACATACAATAAATAGAATATGAACATATTTAAGACATATGGATCAAGAATAATTGATTGTATAAATAAAGCATACTCTAAAGAGCCATCATACGATCCATCATATATAGGTTCATTCGGACTATAACCCTTGTGATAGGGAGTCCATGTGGACTACTTATCAATCCCTTGCACATATATGCATGCCTTTACATACGGCATCAACATATAAGCAAAATGATTCACATTTACCAATTAGCATTTGACAATATACTTAAAACATAGAATCATGCTCACTAGATATAAGTCAGTGTGGACTAATTGGTCATGTTCACCTAAGGAAAATAAGGCTGTACGAACTAAGTTATCATAGTTGCGCCTAAAGGAACTAAGTTCATGTGGACCTAACCATGCATATGATCAGATTCATGTGATGATTATTAACACAATACAACATGCTTAATATTAACTATAAGAATCAATTCTACATCATACATGTTGCCATAATGGCCTACTCATCAAGAATGGAAATGGGGATAACAAAGTATCACCTCACTTATATATCAATTTTAGAGATCACAGGCCTATAAAATAGCAATAAATACACAATGGAATTTGGATATTACCTGAAAAAGAAGTCTCTTCAAACAATAACATAAAAATCTCAAGGTTCAAGTGAGGATGATTCAAATTGCCTTTGGATTAAGCTCTAATATTTTTTTAGATGCTTTTTACTTTTGGAGTGTGTTTAGTCTGATCATAATTTTTTTGCTTCTCTCTCTATTGATATAGAGAAGTATATATACTTAGTCTTTTTAGGTTTTCCTATTTTCATCCAAAAAATAGTCCCAATTATAATGGGATTCTGGCTCCTGGATTGAATAGGTAGAATTCTATCTCTGGAAGACTTTTTTCGTCAGCAAGTCTGTGTAGACCTATTCGTACTAGTCTGAACAAACAAATCTTTTGATATGATGGTCTGTGGGCTAGATTTTGGCCTGTTCATGTAGTTAGTCCATGCGGATATGGTTTAATAGGTCCATGCGAACTTACCTCTTGATGGCTTTGTGCTATGCTTGAGATTTTATCTCTGGCTATCATCACAGGTCAAGGGTGAGGTGTCTATAGTTAGTATGATTGAACTTTAAATCATATTTTTTTAATTGATATGTATTATGGACATGGGAGTGGTGATTGAACCCTAAATTATAGGCATGATTAACATTTCGGATTTGTTTATGGTGTGATAAGCTTTGATGGTTAAAATAAAGTTTAAGGCTCATGTGTGTTTTCATGAGATAATAAACATGAGAATATGCTTTGATCATGTTTCATTTGTGCTTTATGAACCCTTGATGTTGTTTATGCTTAAGAATATAATGAGTATAGTAAAGAGGCTAAAGGCTAAGATATAATGAGATATTGAACAAAAAAAAGGTATCCTCTTGGTAAGAAAGATAATACTAACTTAAATAAAGATGTCTAAATTAACTTAAAATGATGGAATTAATGATTTTAATAATGCCCCATACATTTAAACAACTTAGATTGGATAGGTTGACCATTCAACTAGGGAGTGATAGTAGCTGTTAGGGTACCTATGGGTGCTAATTTAGCTTATGGGCAATCTTTTGACTTTGAGTCATGATTTTGGACTTCGGGTCTTATGTCATGGACTTTAGGTTTTGTGTATGACTTTAAGGTCTGGGTTTTAAACTTTAGGTCCTATGCCTTAGACTTTAAATCTTAATTATAACCTTCAAGTTTTGTGTATGATTTGCAGATCAATATATCTATGGGCCATGTTTTGCTATCTAGTTTATGGATAATTGTCTATTAGGTATAGGCATGTGTTAAACTATAATATTAAATAAAATTGGTGATAATCTTAAGTTGAGCCTTATGATGATTATACTATTGATTTGGCATAACTATATGGTCCTATACTTATCTTTGATATGGTTGTTGATGTAAATGTCAATTAGGGCTAATATATGTGACTTTATGAATTTCATTGCTATTACCATATTGATATGTGTACATTTTGAGCTATGTTCATGTTATATTAATATGCTGGCATACATATTTTACCCTTGTCATAAGTTTGACAAAATTTTCATATGTATTGATATTATTGTATGAATATGCCATTATTATATGTTAAGGTGAATACACCATTAAGCGAAAGCATAGCACATTGTGTTGGTTGCAGTGTAGCACGTAATGCTTCCTACCCGATCCATTTCCAAACTAGGCAAGAGATGTCACTTCCTAGAAAGTCACCCATTTTAATGCTACTCTTACTTGTAACTCATTTAACTTGATAAGAAATGTTATTATATTTAATAATCAACTAATATATTGGTCAGTTAAAAACTTGATTAGAACTAGTGCAACCAAAGCTAATGTCCATACCCTTACATTTAGTAATATATATATGATAACTTTAATATACAATCATACACAAGTAATCCTAAAATAACAATTAATTTAATCATAATGCAAGTACACATTTAGCATGCAAACAATGCTTGTGGTGGACTTTTCTTATCTCTGCCATTAATAATTTGCTTTAGCTAATGCTAGGACTTGATTTGTCGCCCCACTTGTCATTACTGATAACCTACGTATTAGCAAGGAAACTAATGTACTAACCATAATTGCTTAGTGGAGTATTCTAATACTATGGAAATTAGATCTTTAAATTCATGTAAATAATAATCATTCATATAACTTACTCCCATTAAGTCTTGGTTTTAACATCTTGGTTACTTATAATCTTTTCATAATTGTTATATTCATAACTTTGGCCTCTCATCCTAATTTATCTTTTCATTAGGTAGTGGTGTTATTGTCTCTCATGTCTATTTCTGACTATGTGTTGAATGATAATTTGGTATATTTCTCATAAGTTATGCATTGCTCCATTCTCTATTAATATGCTCACATCTCTTCTTTAATCACTTATGGTAGTTCTGATTTATGCTTTCTCTTTTACTATATTCACTTCTTTATTCTATGTCTATTCCTACTATATTTAATTCATCTAATTCATATATACAGTTCTTAATAAATTTATGTTGCATGTTTTGTCTTTATGTGCATAGAGTTTACGATGAATTGCATTCATGTATCAACTCTAATGTTGGTCGTTATATGATTAGTTATTTCTCTATTAGTTCAATTCCTTTCTCCCTTCATTTTATTTTCTCACTTTTTCTTTTCACATATTTCCAAATTCAAATATTAAAATCTCTTTAATGGTGTTTTAATGTGCTTCATCTAATTATTTCTCTTTTAGCCCATGTTAGATAGACATCAATCTTATCACTGAATAACGGGGTCACAATGTGTGAGGGGCCCAAATTTTGGACCTCGATAGCCACACCTATCATTTCATAACATATCATGAGTATCATATTGTGCAGGGGTTCGATTCTTGAATCTCGATAGATGCACTCCGTCTTATAAGTTATGCAAGGCCCGCATTCTTGACCGCGATAGCTGCACCCACCATTAAATCTCAAGATGTGTAATGGCCCTTCGTGGACCCTAAGGTAGCCACACCCATCATCAAATCTCAAGATGTGCAGTGGCCTTTAAGGTGGCTACACCCACACAATCATAAATGCAATTGTCCTTATGGACTAGCACATCATGGCACTAAAGTGTCTTAGCAACTACAAACTACCTAGTTGACTGATCAACCTATCTAGTAGGTGTCCAACCAATATAGACCTTAATCATTAATCATTTATCTTACGTCAGCTAGGTTTAAGTATTATTATGTTTATGTCTTTATGTGTTCATGTGCCTTATCTCATAATCTCTTCTTAATCATATTCCACTATAGTGTACTTATTGGTGTCATTATATGCTTATAAAAATTATGGTATACTGTTGTATACCCATCATGAGTACTTTATGTACCAAATCTCAGTCTCATTGTTATATTCATGCTACTCATAGTAATTCTCATTGACATTCTTCATTATGCTCATATAATAACTCTTTGTACTTACGACCCTGCGATTTGTACCATTTACATATACTTGTACACATTTAATCCATTTATTTAAATTAAACTTGCATACATACTTGTTTTTATTTACATTTCATTTAATGTATGGTCTTTCTCTCTTATGGATATAATAATTTCGCCATACCTTAGTTCCATGATTAACCCTGCCTTAGTTTCCTTTAAGTCATTTCTACAAAAATAATTAATTTCACTTTAACTCTTAATGAGTAATTCTCGCGTGATTTGCTTCGATCTAGAACTCTCAATCATAATATAATTTTATTCAATTATCATTGTCGTATATTTCTTTTCCTTTCTTAATAATAATACTAATAGTAATAATAATAATAATAATAATAATAATAATAATAATAATTATTATTATTATTATTATTATTATTATTATTATTATTATTATTATTATTATTATTATTATTGTTGTTGTTGTTGTTGTTGTTGTTGTTGTTGTTGTTGTTGTTGTTATTGTTGTTATTGCGTTAATTACTTGCTAAACTACTCATATGCTTGTACCTTCTTATTATTACACATAATTGATTTCCTCAGTTTAAATTTTCCTGAATACTTGTATGTACTTTTTCATTTTATTATATCACACATTAAATTCCATATGTATTTCCCATTTCTCACAATTTCTCGTGTAGTCCACTTAAATTTGTAATCCTTTAAATACATATTTGTAATTGATCCAATTTTATTTCTAGTGAATTAGTTCCTTGAAATTTTTCATTCCTTTATCTATTTATATTTTATGTTTTCTCTTAAATTTTTAAATAATCAATTAACCATTTATGATTATTTCTACATGCCTTTCATTTACATAATTTACTTACGTTACCATAGTTAATTAAATTCTTCAATTTATTATAGCATATGTATATATTTTTCTTCTTAGCCCACATACATATACATTTTAGATTTTGATAATTCTAAACTCTAAATGTTCTATCCGCTTATTCATTTAGCTACATCAATTTCTATATTTACTTATATGATTTAATATAATATCCACTTAATTAGCCATAAACTATCCATTATCACCTCATCATAATTTCGGCCCCTTAGTCCTTTAACTCACCTATTTTATTTTTGTCATCTTAACCCTTATAATATTGTTTCCTGAAGTCTTAAACATGCTTTCTAGCATTAGTTTCTATTATTACTAACTATTTAAGTTAATTCATCAACTTTCATAATACATATAATATAAAGAAATTTGCATAAATAATGTATATTCATATCATTAAGAAATTTCTTCTCTGTTTGCTTATCTTTTATCTCTTCTAAACAACCCAACATACACCTAAAAATTATTTTTATCCATCTAATCCATATGAAGAACACATATTTCTCATAATCTATAAATAGGCATTAGTCCATAGTTTAGAATACACATACAGTGAATAAGCTTTTCGCCATTACACCTTCACTTTTCCTTCCTTAATTTTGCCATCTCACCATCCCACTTTAACTTTCCTTCAATTCCATAATGGCTTCCCTCACAAAGGATCACCAAACACCATTAACCATACATAATTTCTACTTAATTCATTAACTAGCTAACTAATATTCCTATTTAATTCAATAAATCACTTATCCACCTTAGTTAACCTTTATTTCCTCTCCTTTCCAATTTCTTTTCCTTCTTAAATTCCACCTCTTGCCAAATATTCATATGAGGCCATCAACTTATCTTAATGTGGGTTATTATTTTGGTGGGAAATTAATTAGGTAAATAGAAGAATATTTAGGTACATTAGGGCATGGGAGTTTCGGCCAATGGGTAGCAAAAATGTGGTTGATTCTTGGCTACCACTAAAGTGAATTAATTATTAATATTTACATATTTATAAGCCAAATGGATGGCTAGTATTTAAAGTTAACATACGCACATGGATGGCTAAGATTAATCCATGTGTATATGCATTAAAATATCATTTAATTAATTACACTTCATCACCTCCCTCTTTTCACATAGATGGTTATGATTTCTCCATATCTCTACTTGATCTAAGGGCTAGGAATGCTCCTTACACATTTATTTGTCATTTTCTTTACACTTATGTACACATTTAATTGAATTTATTTCATTAATTTTTTTTCTCATAGTTCCCATCTTCAGAAAATTCCAACATTGTGATTTTTGAATTCCTCATAATTTTTTACCACTAGGGTGTGCCACTTTCAGAATTTTTTGAGCATGTTTCTAAATTTTTCCATTTTGTTATAAGTAATTTACAATCTGTTGTAAACCATAAATTCAGATTTTATTTTCAACTTTTAACCTCCTATATGACCTTAAATTCTTCTCAAATTTCACCACAATGTATCTTATAATTAATACTAATTTTTGGTCGAGTTATCTCCATTTGGCTTGGGGACACTATTCACGACCCGAGTGGTAGAACCTTATTTTTCTCACACTTTCTCACAATTACTATGCCACATGTCACTTCTTTATTACTCCCATGTAACACCCCTTGCCCATTTCTACCTGAAACAGACAAGGTGTGCTACTTTCTACTGAGGTCACCCATTCTAAGGTTTCTCCAAAGGCCTTTCATTTAACTTTTATCCAGGTTTGACCCTCTGTAACCAAACATGCCCTAATTTCATTTTTGATTAATTATTCTCTTATTATATCTTATTTTAGTCTGTTAAAACTCTAAATCACCACTACCAGATAATTATAGAAAATTAGGCTGCTACCCTGGCAACTAACCCCAAATAAACCTACAAAGAAAAACACTTCAAATTTCATCCTACAACCATATCCCCCTTTAGACCCTCTAGTCCTCCAAATTACAACAAAACTTCAGCAATATCCACATTTACTAGAATCACAAGGTCATAGACCCATTAATACACAAGCATGCATAAATAGATTTTTAGTAACATACAAAACTGTATATGCATTTCAATTTATTAGTTTCATTTGCATAGACATCCTATAACCCAAAAAATCTATATAAATGAGTGCATCTATACAGAACTCAAAAAGAAAACAAAAGGTACTAAAAGATTCTACAACAGTTACACTGGCGATATCTGGCACTAATCGTCACTCTATCTGCAGCCTGCACATCAGAACATCGACACGCTGAGTATGAAACTCAGTGGTGGAATAAGCCAAATAAAATATGTCTACCAAGCATACAAGCAACATGCAATGTTCAGTGTATATTCATGTTCATCCTAACTCTTTTAAGTCCAGTTTATGTTTAAGTTCTATTATCTAAATAGCTTATCAGATAGTGTTATTATTATTAAAGGCCTATGACAGACAGACAACTCTTTAAGACACTGGTTAGCAGGACTATCCTATGCAGTGGCTCACTTTTAGGACCTAGATAGTTGCACCTACCTCGCCTGATAGTAGAGACCCGTCTGTAGACCACTCTCAATACCAGAGTAGCAGATAGTAAGCACCCGTCCGTAGACCACTCATAATATCTGTAAATCACATCAGTATCATGAAGGGTGGATAGTAGGGACCCATCTATAGACCACTCCTAATATCCATAGATAGATAAACAAGTAGAAGGGACCAGCCCAAGTGGACCTCTTAATACCCAATAATACTGGGTTCATCTCAGAACCTCGGCAGCTGCACCCACCACACTCAACACACATTAGTGGTAGCTATTATTCCTTAGTTGATCAGTCAACCCATTCAGTGGGTGCCTAACTAATGGGCTAATAACTATTTTGGACTGTAATTATTAATATTTTACATCCTTAAATCTAATTTTACCATTAAGTTACATTTTAGGACAAAAATCACACAAGTCACCATAACTTTGCCCACGATCGCAAAGTTATTATTCATTTGGTCAGTTTACATAATTGACACTATTCATTTGGTCACTTTCGTATTTTATGCCTTTCATCAATGGTGCTATTCAACTCTCATTTTTATTATTTCTTTATACCATTATACTTATACCAAAACCCCAATAATAGGTACATTATCACACCATGCTTTTAGTCATATTTTTCCATCCAAATAAGTTACAATTTCATGCCATATAAAGTACCATTTTTATTCCTTTTTACTTGTAATTTCTATACTTCATTTGCATACCATTTTCACACATAATGCATCAAACACATGATCACACATGCCATGTACCAATACACACACATTTTGGCCACATTACACTTACCCATCTATACATGTATGTCACCCCAATTTAATATACATTTCTTATTATTTTCATGCGAAAAACACCATTATAACGTAATTATACCAAATTATCATGCATATACCCAAGCTTACATGATTCCATACAATGTTTTACACATAAAACTCAACATACACATAAGGCACATTAAATTTAGCTTATTTCACATACCTAGGGTATGTGTACACCCTTTTCTCCACCACTTCTAGCCTTATTGCCTTGGGTTTCCTCACTTGAATGTGGTACCCCTAAACATACAACATTTTTGACATAGAAAAATCCTTAAAAAATATCTAGAGCTCCAATTAAAATTCTAAAACTATAGTGATTCTTAGAATTACTTAATCTACCTATAACAAAAATAAAAAAAGGGATTTGACCACTTACACTCACTTTGGTCACTATTCACCTAAGTGATGAATTTCCTAATTTTAAGCTCTTTTCTTCAAATTTTTGGTGGCATTAGTGTCTATGGAAGATGGAGGTTTAATTTCCTATATTTTTCATAGAGTTTGAGGGAGAGAGGAGAGAGAAAGGAAGGATTTTAGTGGTGTTTTCATGGTGGTTGGCATCAGTTATGGGGTGTTCTTGAGGTTGAAGATGATTGTTGCACATGTGAGGTGGTTCACATGTGTAACCCCTTTAAGTTTAGTGTGTTGGATGCATGGGATTGGCCCACATGGCCACCAAATGACTAAAATTCATTTTATGCCACTTTTTACTTCAAAAATTCATAGAAAAATTCTTCGAGCCTCCAAAAATTCTCATTTCAGTTTTAAAAATCCTTGATTAGTGTAACTAGGGTCCAATTTCAAGTCAAAATTCTATAGTTGACTTTTTAGCACTCTTCACCCACCAAAAAAATATTAAAAAAATATCTATTGACCTCAGAAAATTATAATTCCTCTTCCATCATACTCAATAGAATTTTTAAGGTTCAAGGTGTCGTATTTTTGAGACCATTCGGGCACATCCCGAAGTTGTCTTAACCCGACCTTATTTTATCTCCTCATCCACTAGTTCTTGACCTAAAATAATTTATTAGTTCTGCTAAATTTTTTAATTCATTTGTTTTCCCTATTTTCAGGTCCATCAAAGTTTTATGACTAATACACCAGTCATCAGACTCATAATGATAGCCCGCGAAACATCACTCGGGCCTAGAAGGTACTATTCATAAGACCTTAACCGTCGGGTGTTACATCCCATGTGTCTCTCTCCTCTTTTTAACCATGAACAATGAATTTCTGATTTTGCCCCTAGCCTTTCCACAAAATTATCATTTTACCCTTCGATCATCTTTCGTTCTATAGTTCACTCCAACCGACTCTACACAATCCACATATCAATTTCATTCCCTGCTTTTTCTTTTAATTCCAATTCTATCCTTACAAAAATCGGACCCAAAGTTGGGGTGTGACAATCCTTCCCCTTTTAGGAAATTTCGTCCTCAAAATTTCATTAACATACTTCCCCTTTTAGGCTTTTTGTAGAAGTCCATATAACATACATATCCAATTTCTACAGTCTTTCTTATTTCTCTCATTATATGATATACTCATTGTTACTAACTGATCTACTTTCGATAGTGCAATTCCATCATACTTCCACATCAATTGTTCTAATTGTAAGTCCTTATCCACCAATCATTCATTCCTAATCATCCTGGTAATTCTTTATTTTTAATCTTACCATATAACCAATCTCATTTATATATGTTAGGGTTTAGTCCTTCTGCTTGCCCTGCTTTGTCGTCAAGCATCCAAATTTTATATCTATTTTCAGTTAACATCTCTTAAGATTTTCTTCCAAAAATCTATTTTAACAAACATAATGCTTAATCCAGAACCCTTTATTGTACAAGTATATCCTATTGATTCCCCTCTTAAATGAGGGCAACATGCATATAGATGTGGATGGATCGTAATTATGTGTATGCAGTAATGTTAATTAATGATGATGAGGTATTATGATCGTGCATGTTTCTATGATGGTAGTGGCATGAGACCATGCATAAACTTGATCCCTATGCATCATGTTCATAAAGATAACCCTTAATATCAGGGAAAATTGATAGGCATGTTAGGATTATTAACTCTTATATACTTAAATATTATTGTTTCATATGATGTTTAATCTCATCTTACATTGTATTCCTTGCTAATATCTTTCTCTTGACCTCATCATAGGACTTTTAATTATCCTCATAACATTTCCACAATATTCTAACATCTTTATTCTAAACTAAGTATTTGCTTCAAATATCTCTTATATTATTTTATTCCTATATAAGTTTTACACTATCTTAATTTCTTGTTATCTCTCCTTAGATCTTGCTCTACTTATGCTTTTTGCAATTTGTCTCTTATTAATTCACTTATCTACCCTATTTAATGTTGTGTTAGTTTAGAATTCTTGAGCATAATATTTCCAAGTATATATTTTTATACTTATATAATCTTGTTTCTATTTCTCCTAGCATTACGTATCTTACAGCTTTTTCTTATGTTCATATTTATCTTACATCACTCTATTCATTCATGCCTTATGTGCTTCCTCCATTTCCTTTTAGGTTTTTTTAATCTTTCTTTACATATAGTCTCCCCCAATAGAGCTTCAGTGTGGTCATCTTTACTTATTCTAAGATCTATTCTCTTTGCTCATTTTTAATTATTTAACTCATAATTAAATTCTATTTCATTTCTTATTACTGCTTATTTTCTTTGATAACTAGTATTTTCTATAATTTCTCTATGTTTAGGCACCATCTTTATAGTTTATCGTTCACCTTATGGTCATTCTTCCATATCATCCTCTATTACTCTCATTTACTTACTTCATTATATTTTAGCTTTAGGTAATTCTATCCTTATTATTATCTATCTCTATTTATAGCCTTCTAACCTTACAAGCTTTTGTGTTCATTTATATGTCTTTGATTATTCTATGTGTTGAACACATACCTGTGTTCTTCATAACATTTATAGATTGGCGAGTAAGTAGATCTGCCCTAGCAGGTATATCAATATGTAATGCACGTGGGTGCACAAACATTCCACACATATACAGCTATATGTAATCATTTCATACTTAAAACCACCTAAACTTGCTCTAATACCATTAAATGTAATGCCTCATACCTAATCCATTTTCAAATCGAGTAAGAGATGCCACTTCCTAGAAGGTCACCCATCTTAATGCTACTCTCGCTTGTAACTCATTTAACTTGATAAGAAATGTTATTATATTTAATAATTAACTAATATATTGGTTATTTTAAACCCGACTGGAACTAGTGTAATGAAAGCTAATGTCCATACCCTTACATCTAGTAAAATATATATGATAACTTTAATATACTATCATGCACATGTAATCCTAAAATAACAATTAATTTAATTATAATGCAAGTATACATTTAACATGTGAACAATGTTTGTGATGGACTTTTCTACCTGTGCCAGCAATAATCTACTTCAGCTAATGTTAGGACTCGATCCGTCGCTCCACTCACCGTAACTGATAACCTACGTATTAGCAAGGAAGCCAATGCACTGAGCAATTCTAATACTAAAGAAATTAGATCTTTAAATTCAAGTAAATAATAATAATTCATATAACTTACTCCCATTAAGTCTTGGTTTCATATCTTGGTTACTTATAATCTTTTCATAACTGTTCTATTCATAACTCTAGCCTCTAATCCTAGTTTATCTTTTCATTAGGTAGTGGTGTTATTGTCTTTCATGTCTGTTTCTGACTATGTGTCAGGTGATAATTTGGTATATTTCTCATAAGTCATGCTTTGCTACATTCTCTAAGAATATGCTCACATCTCTTCTTTAATCATTTATGGTAGTTCTAATTTATGCTTTCCTTTTTACTATATTCACTTCTTCATTTTATGTCTCTTCCAACATTTTATTTATATGTATCTACCTATATTTAATTCATGTAATTCATATACACAGTTCTTAATAAACATATGTTGCATGTTTTTTCTTAATGTGCATAGAGTTTATGATGAATTGCATTCATGTATCAACTTTAATGTTGGTCATTATATGATTAGTTATTTCTTTATTAGTTCAATTCCTTTCTCCCTTCATTTTATTTTCTCTCTTTTTCCTTTCACACATTTCCAAATTCAAATATTAAAATCTCTTTAATGGTGTTTTAATGTGCTTTATCTAATTATTTCCTCTTTAAGCCCATGTTGGACAGACATCATTGTAACACCCTTTACCAGATTCCCGAAGAAACCGATAGGCGATGCACTTCCTAACAGGTCACCCATCTTGAAATTGCTTTAGGTCCGAACCCTTTAATACTTATAGACTGTTTTGAAACTTTATCAAATATTGCTTAACTTTTCTATCTAACACTAAATTATTTTCATATGAAGAATAAGAAGCCTAAAAAAACCATTTAATAGACATTCTATATGTTACAGAAAATTAGGCAGCACAATGGCTACCTGGGTGACATTCAAAAAATTTTTTCACCTGTAAAAACACTTCTAATATTAATATCAACCTAACACCTTCTCCTAGACCCTTTTATTCCCCTAAAAAACCTATAGAATGTTTGTTAAAGGGTCTAGGAGAAGGTGTTAGGTTGATATTAATATTAAAATGGAGTTGTGCTGGGAATGACCCAGGATATGCCCAGACAAATATGAAAATAGCATACCCTGAAGGTCAAAAATTCCAATGAGTTCATTGGTGAAGGAATTTTAATTTTTTGAGGTCGTTTGATATTTTTTCAAAATTTCTTATTATAGCGGGTGAATATTACACCAACTTGCCATTGGAGTTTAAGCTTGAAATTTTGTGAGGCCATAATTGAGC
>CANXYI010766182.1:0-11575 GCA_948208565.1 Hura crepitans | reverse complement strand
TAAGAGTTACAAATATTTTTTTTATAATCTTAAAAATATGATTTCCCTTCCTCTATTTTAATTCTCTCATTCATTTATTTATGTATATTCATTTTTAATTTATTGAATGATCGATGAAAAAATTTTAACTATTATTCTGCTCTATCTCTATCAAAATGGATAATAAAGTGTTACATAATTCTACTATTTTTTTCAATTATTTTATTTAATATAATGTTTTTTATTGATTTGATTTATAAGTTCTATGATGAATTTACGTAGTATTTTCCATGAGCATAATGACTTAAATAGAAATCCAGAATTCTACAAATACATGCACGTGATAAAGAATCTCTTTGTCGACCACAATCTTGTACTTGTTTTTCTACTTGGCCTGTGTCTATTTGCAATTTTGTTGCCGAATAAAATTGGGAAGGAAACATCCAAGAAATTAATGAAAAATGAACATAACAGAAGAAAATTACATTTTTTTTTAAAAAAAAAGAAGGCTAATAATTGAATTTGAAACTGAATTTTCAAAAACCAAAAATACTAGAGTATGTGTTACATATACTATTATTAATGCAAATTAATTTTCTTTTATTTTACCATAATTGATTAAATAAATATTAAAAATAAAATGATATTGTATAAAAATATTCTCTACTTATTTTTCTTTCATCAATCAAATAATTCAACAATATAATATAACTCAAAAAAATAGATGATGATAGCAATGATAATTCTTAATAATGCCGTAATATCATGTGACTGCTTAAATTTTTCATCTAAACAAATTTGAAATGAAAATGAATTGTCATAGAGATGAAAAAGCAAATTATGATATAATAGATTATTATTATTATACTATGTATTTATAATAATTATATTCAATTGGATATTCTTATAACAGATTTTAAATTATTAAATTAATATTATATTATCGTACTAAAAATTTTGAATTATTACTAATATTATATTATCATGCTAGAAGTTTTGAATCATTAACTAATTATTATATTATTTTTTTAGATATACATTATCTTAATTATAATATTTAAAATTATATCTTAATTATTAATTATTAATAAAAATTAATAAAATGATAAATTAATGAGAAAAAAGATAATTAATTATTCTAATCTTAGAGTCTCCTAAAATCTCTTTAAATGTCTCTCTTTTATATTATTATTATTATTATTAAAAAACAAGAGTCTTCATGTTAAATAATTTTTGCTTGATCCTCTTGCTTTTTGCTTCTTTCGCTTCGAAGACTAAACTAATGTTTTTGTTGCACCAATTCGGAAATTGACGTTCTTGTTTCCCTTTTTTTTTTTTGATTGCGCAGCCCTATTTGATTGATTTGCTTGCTCATCGTAACACTTTATTATTATTATTATTATTATTTCATCGAGGAAAAGAAAAAAAGAAAGCTGAGAATTTAATTGGAAAATTAAATGATACCTACGCATACTACACACTGCAGTGTCAAATAGGCTTAGGAAAACTTTGCATATTTCCTTTTAGATAAATAAACAACGTATATATGTATTATTAAATTGATTAAATACTAAGGAGTTCTTCCTTTTTTTCCCCTCAAAATTTTATTTTTTGTTGTTATATAATTTTCCCAAATAATTCCAGAAATTGATTGTCAGATAATGTTATCGTGTTTTTTCATTCTCAGAGAACATCTTAAATGATCATAAGAGAAAGAAGTATATCAATTTGGTCTGTTTAGAATATTTCGATTTTTATTTTTTCATATTTGTAATTGCATCTTAACAATTAAAAAAAATAAAGAAGAGTGTTGCAGATAAATAAATTGAAATAATTTCTAGAGGATGCACCAATGTAGTTAGGTACTATAAATTTCAAAGACAAGAATATATATAATTTTCTTAAAAACAAAATTGACCAACCAGAAGTTACAAGGTTATTAAACATTTGGAAAAACACTGAACAGCTTCTTTATTGACAACAGAATAAGCCTTTTTCCATGCACTTGCCTTTGAGTGATTAGTCAAAAGCTTGGTATGGTAGCAGACATTGTTTTGGAAGCATTAATCTTTTTTTTTAATATTCCTTTTTTATTTATTAATTTGATGGATATGATTCATTTTAGTTTTATACCTTCATTTGTTTCCAAGTTCCATATATTTTTTATAATTACATGAAATGAAAATTATTTGTTAATTAATTAAAAATTTAATCGCTTGAATTATAAGTGAACTTTTCAAATTCTATATATAATTATATCCTACGAAAATTTTTCTATACTTCAATGATAATTTATGCAAAGAAAAAAAAAAGAATTCATTCATGCAAATTAGGACTGAGCATGACTCAAATTGGTTCGACTTGAATTGATCCGAATTCGAATTTCTCTCCATCCTATCATTTGAATTGACCTGAAGTATAGTTTGGGCTCCGACGAAAAAAATTCGAGGCCCCAAAACTCCTAGACAACCCGGACTAATAAAAAAAATTACACTTATCATCGTCATTAAATATCTAAATATAAAACAATTATCCAACGATTTTTTCAAATAATTAAATACAAGTTTTTTAAAAAATAAAAATATCTAACCAATTTTTGAACAAATAAAACTATACATGAAAATTAAAAATAAAAACTTAATCTCCAATTTGAAAAATACTAAGTGTATTCTATTTATTATATTCATTTTTTTCTCATGATAAGGAAAAATAATATTTAAATTTTAAATGACTAATAAATCAATAATTCAATAAATATGCTTATGACTTTCTTAAACTAATTAGAGAGATTTTAATAATTAAGCTAAAGAGAAGGAAAACTTTGAAAGAAAAATTATAGAAGGGTTAGAAATAGAGATTTGATGATTAGACATATTTTTTAAAGTCAAAAGTTTACAGTTTACTGATACAATAATAATCAATTTCTCTATTTTTCACTCTCACATACAAATTACCTTTTGATCATAAAAATTTTTAAAAATAAATTAATTATTAATAAAATTCAGGTTGGGTTAAGTTATTAGGTTCTAAACTTTTTTAATCCGATCCGAATAATTCAAAAAAATTTAAAAATTTAGATAAATTCGATTCGGATTGATCGGATTAATCGAGTCTATTCAGATTTTACACACTCCTAATACAAATTGTTCTCACTAATATAATTAATTTAAATGATATATTATAACAATAATAGGGTCAAATGCTTTTACATACGTATAAACTATTTTTAATGATAAGATTTTTGGAAAATATGTGATGGAAAGGGGATTTTTTTTTCTTTTATCAATTAGAGAAGACTGTTAGATTAAATTTTGATTTTTCTTTTCCTGTCAACACAAAGTTTTTAATCATTTTTTTTTTCCTTAAATCACATAATTGACTTGTAACAACACGCAAGACTTTCATGTGGAAAAGAAACAAATTGCAATTAAACATAAAAAAAGTGCAAATTGAAAACAAATAAATATCATTATCATCAGAAACTGTCGGCCAAGTGAGAATATGAAAATGGGAGATTTATCTTTTATTTTTTCGAATAACATAATTAACAAACTATTTTCTTCTTCTTTATATGGGCTTTATTGTTGTGGCTAACGAATAATGACTCTTTATAAAATTCATGTTGCCTTTTATATAAAAATACTTATTCAAATATGGTATATGATAAAATTCATAAATCGAACCAATAATAAAATGTAATATCGAAAGAAATAATTTAAAAAAATAGTAAAAGAATGGATGATATTCATATGTGAGACTTTATTATTGGTTTGATCTTAAAAAACAAAATCGTGCAAATTATATTTAAACAAGAATTTGTGAAAATTAAGAGGGATTTGGTATATTAACTCATATTATTATTATTATGTTTCATTTTTCATGAATATAATTTAAAGGAGTTTGGTAAAGCATAAATAAATTCATTTATTCTCGATAAGAATTTGTGAAAATTAAAATCTAATTTTTCCACTATCTTATTCCAAAAAATTTTGTACATTTCCAGGCTCATAAGAATGCTCTCTTTTATAGAAATACAATAGAAGACTTTTATTTTGATAGACCTTATCTATTATTATCTCATCTTTTATTCTAGTTTGATAAATTAATTTAATTTAATTTAATTCAGATTCGATTGTATAATTTAGAATATTTTTATTCAATCTTAATATATCATCTGGATAAATAGTTATATTTATCTTTTTAATTTAATAATTATTTATTAAGTTATAATATTTAAATTATATTTTGATTAATATTATTCATCGTGTAAATAGTTTTCTAACATATTTAAAACTCTAACTGTATGAATATTTATTTTGTAAATATAATAATTCAATTCTTCGGACTCTTACACAAAGAGGAATTGGGTCAGCATCCGGTGAACTCACCCACTTGAATTTACGGTATAGTGAAAAAAAAAAAAAGAGTAAAGAGTTTACTCTCTCCCTCTTTGTGAAAAAAAAAAATCATAATTTAATTGGATTAATTTCATTCAAAAAAATAAACTTAATAAAATATTATATACGTTAGTGTGTCCATATCTAGTGGAAATCATTAGGGTTAAAACTTTATAAGATCAATTATTATTTATACAAAATAAAACAATAAAACTTTTTCAAACAGAATATTTTCTTAAATTAATTTGTTATCTTAATTAAGGTATTTGTAAATTATATTATATATCATACTTCTTTTATCTTATTTTAAGTCTCTTATAAATTTCGTATGACAATTAAAAGATGATTGAAGAATCTAATTTTATAAATAATTGACTAATTGCTCTTTTTTAATTTTGATATTTAATAAAAATAAAAATATAATGAATTATAATAAATATGTACAAAATTATAAATCTAGATATTCCTTAAAATTCCAATAGAATCATTTAAAGTGAGACAAATAAAAGAGTATTCACTTTCCTTGTTACGGTGGAAGTTGATAGTCTCAAATAACTAATTTATAAAATTAATGGGATTAATAATTTTAAATTTGAATTCTCGGTGGGTAATTTATAGTTTTTTGCAGGTTTACGATATAAAAATTTTTAAATTCTTATGGTGAATGATTTTTTTTTTTTTCAATTGACTCCATTAACTATGTGGTAAATATACCTCTTGTTCATGTCACAATCTCTTGTTTGTAGTCAGCAATTTGAACGGTCCAACCGTAGAGTAAATATATATTAATTTGATTTAATTTTGATTCTTTAAATGTGCAATCGGTAATTCCAATGGTAAGAAAATTAAACTATTATTGAGTGCAAATATAAAGAAAAGAAACCATATGGCCAATCCAATCATATAAACTAAAAGTTATTGTTTGATGTTTATAATTTGATTTAATATATAAAATTTACCCTAAATTTATCCCCAGTTCACATTTTAATTAATTAAGGTAATTAAGGTTCTAATTACTTTTTTAAATTTTTATAAATTAAATTATTTATTCCTCTAATGAGTCACGTGATATAATTTCATATGTCACGTGTCTCACACTACATTAATTTATAATTTTCTGATTCATAAATTTTTATTGAATTTAAAAAGAAAAATAATAACTTGGTCAGTTGATAATGGTAATAAGAATTTTTATATATTACATTTTATAATTTTGATTGGACCTTGTCACCAGGTCATAACATTTTCCTGAAAATTATTAATTGGTAAAATTCTTTTTTTTTTTCCTCCATAGGTTGCTTAATTTTCTGCAATGTGCGAGGTGGCAGGAGTACGGATTTGCATCGTGGCAAAGTTTCTGCTTCAAGACTGGCAGGGGAAGTCGACAACAGGCGATTGCTGGGAAATTCCTCAGAATGATACCAAGCAACTTCTTCAAACAACCAAAATTGCTGATTGACCATATATTCTTATACTTAAATTTTCCATAATTTATTATTATTATTATTATTATTAGATTTAATTTTCCACCCATAGCTATACATAACAATGTATAGACCAACAAGAAAAGAATTTAGTGGACTTTACTGGCATGGCTTACTTTGTGGAAATTATTACCAAAATCTTCACCTTTTTTTTATACAAGATGCATGGAAAAAAAAAATACTTATAGTCACCAGGAAAAATGAACTTATTTGCACAGAAAAATACCACCAAATAATGCTTTTAATTTATATTTAATTATACATTTTAACATATTTAGATATTCACAAACACTTCTAAAAAAGTATCGTGAAATATTCACTCCGACCCTTCAGGGAAATTCCCTCAATATATACTTAATCCTTTATAATTTTTTAATTCTTTTTTACTTAGCCTTCTATATTATTTTTTTAATTGCTCGGATATTTTTTTTCCTTAACTAGCCCTCATTAATTTGATTTTCTATCTAACTATTTTTCCATTGAATTGAAAACCAAATGTGCAACGTGAAGTTGACTCCATATCAGCTCCACACAAATTCAATGTCAATTACTGACAACTAAATAGAACAAAAAATACACATATAAGAAATTGATAAAAAAATTTATATAAAGAGCTAAGTGAAAAGATAGACAAATATATAAAAAAATATAAATATATTAAGCTAAACAATTATAGATATATATACACACACTTATGCATATGCATAGCCAAAGGTTAACTAAAACTTTCTCACACAATAAATTCAACATTTATATTATCCTACCTTAATTAAATGAGCAGAAATTAATCTTGCGTACCATCAAATTAATCTCCAATTTTATTTGTATGGAAACATATAGATAGTGAAGTTGATAAATTTATTAAAAACACCATATTATGATTAAGAGCTTCAAGTAGTCTATTTTTTGAGCCGAGTAACTAAGTCTGCAGCCTTAGAAACCAACAATGAAACATCCATCAATTTCCTATCAACCAACACAACAATTATATCATCGAGATCCCTTCTACCTAAGTGGCAAGTTCTTGAGAATTCCAATACTCGACTCACTGAATTCCTTAAAGAATTCACATCCCTTTGCAAGAAATCAGCCTTTAAATGCTTCACCCTTTTAAGAACACTATAAATATCATTAAACACATCCACCAAACCTGTCACGCAGTCTCTTATTTCTTTCGTAATTTGGTGTTGCTTCACGCTCTTTAAATGTGGGATTTCACTGACGAACTTCCTTGATGCTCGAATTTCTTTGATCGTTATCGATATTACATCTTTTGTTAGTGTTGGATTGCCTTCGGATGGAGAAGGGCACCTATTAACAGAAGCTGTTGTTTCTGTTTCGTTCGTACAGTTAGCATTAGCGCTATGCGGTAATAGCACTGCTGCCATGAGTAGAGCTACGACTAAGAGATTTTGAGCTTTCATTTTTCAGCTAATTGGTATTTTGATGTATTGATTTACGTACTTGTTATTGTCTGTGTATTAATATTTAATACTAGGATTAGAAGGAAATGGTTTTTGTGTGAACTCATTTTGTGGAGGATTTTAAGGATTATGTCCAACTTAAACTTTTTGTTTGTTGGTTAATTTTGCTGACTTCTTGGTAACAATAACTGCATTTTGTGTATGATTATTTGGGTGCATTCCAAGATTGCAACTTTATCAATAGTTGGTAGCAATAACCTTAGTAAAATTTACTTAATCGTTTTAATTACATCACCTGATACACTACAATTACCTCAAGGTAAGAATCACAAGCTAACCAGCTCACAAATATATATATATATATATATAGTTATATAGTTGAGCACGTCAAGTTGAGAGTTTGAAAGTGAAATCTTGTGATATTTATATTAAATTACTTTAGATTAATAAAAACAGAAAAACAAAAATATTTATTTAGTAAGTTAAATGTACTAACATGCAACAAATATCAATAGTTGGATAAAAAGATTTTACTTGTTTTTTACACAACAATCAATATTTGATGCATTCCGTACACCCAAAATACAAGTTACTCCCCGAACAACTATTGTTTGACTAAAATAAAAGAAAGGAAAACGAAGACTTAGTTAGTCTATTTAGAATGCTTTGATACCCAAATTAACAGAAAATAACCTGAAGCCACTAACGTTGAATAGGGTATCTATCAAGGCAGTGAAGCCAAGGGTTCCTAGAAGGCTTTTTAACACGTCTCATGGACTTCCAAACAAGGCTATTGCACTTAAACCCAGACCCAAAAGCAATTTGCCAAACTCTATCTCCCCTTTTAACCCTTTCTTTAGCTTCCAAATATGCAAGCTCATACCAAATACTGCTACTTGAAGTGTTACCAAACCTGTGGAGTGCCATTCTTGAAGCCTCCATGTTCTTGTCACTCAGTTCAAGATTTCTTTGGATCTCGTCCAGAACGATTTTGCTTGCTGCGTGGACACAGAAGTGCTCAAATGCAAGCTTGTAGTCGGGAATGTAGGGCTTTGAAGATGATGATGGTGATGGCGATTGTGATGATGATCCATTTTTTTTGTTGCCAAATAAGTTCCTCCACACCAATGTGGCAAAGAAGAGAAGCTGCTCTGAGAAGGGTAGGACTAGAGGCCCTAGGGTTGTGATGTTTGTCTTTAGGGCATCTCCTCCTATTTCCATTAGCTGTTTGCTCACTTTAAGTCCCTTGAATTTTTGTTCATCTTCTTCCTGGTACACCGATCTGAGCCATTGAAACATATATATATATATCAATATTTTTTTTTATTAGTGTGTTATCATAAATATTACATGAAAAAATAATGTGTTTGAGTCTCAATCCTTAATAATAGTGACTTTCCTTGCCGGCCATAGCGAATATGCAAATAGAAATTGCTATGTATGAAAAAATTAACATTTTCTATACATGTTAATTTTACATTGATTGATCCGTCTGAATCAAGTTCTAATAAATTTTTTCAATAATAATAATATTAATAAATTTCAACTTAATGATGCCGGTAACCAAAAGAGCAAAAATGATAATTATAATTTTTTGTTTGCCTAAATTAGATTTATGTTTAGTGAATCAATCTAAGCAATTAAAAAGATTTGTTCTTTTTTCGAAAGAATGTATTATGTACAAAGATAATAATTAGAATACTAAATAAAATCAATATGATTGGGATGATAGTTTTCCCATTTGACAAGATTTGGATGAGTTTAATGTCGTTTTCGACATTAGAAGTGATGTAGGTTCAATTGTGAAATGGATCATTGATTAATTAATTAATATAGGTGAGAAAAAGACCTATGCAATTTATGAATATAATTCAATTAATGGTCTCAAGCCGTGCCCAAGTAATTAAATTTAAACCAACCGTTGCCATTAAACGAAAAGGTCAACTTAATTTCGGCTAACACCTGGGAATGGACCTTATCCATCTAACGACTCCATTAAGGAAAAACTTAACCCGTTTTGTGCAATTCCTATTCCTTATAATAACCCAGAATGATTTTCAAAAAAAAAAAAAAAAAAGATAGGTTCTGTAACCAAACAATTCGGGGTGAAGAAATGTGGGGCCAAATTTACGTATAGAGGAATTAAATAATTTAAAGTAATACTTTACGTTATGACTTCCATTTTATATTAAGTGTTCTTTTAACAAAAAAGAATTATTTTAATTTAAGTATCTTTTGAGAAAATAAAATTAATTTTATATAACTATTTTTAAATATATTTTTATTTTCACCAGTCAATATAATTAATAATTTTTTTTTCGAAAATACTATTCTATTAATGATTTGTAATGATTTTCTAAATCCTAGTCTAGACACTTAGTTGAAGCTATACTTTACTGAAACTCACTACATTAAATATTGGTTAATGATTATTATATATATAGTAAAAGAGATGCAATTAAAAGAATAGCATTTTTGAGACAAAAAAACAAAATTATTTAGAATATGTGAAAGAAACCCAAAAACCTCAATTAACTATCTCATATAGCTTATATCTTCTACTCAAATACTGAATTTGATATCCGAATATTTTATGAAACCTTCAACTACCTCCGATCAAATAAATTCTAAAAAATTTTAATATCTCCAAAAACCAAGGTTTTTAACATTTAAATACCTCTATTAATCCTCCATTATAATTCATACCTTTTATTTGAATACTAAATTTAATCTTTGAGTACTTTATGAAACCTTTATCTACCTTCGTTTAAATAAAACCTTTCAAAATTAAAATTGAAACAAACAGGGTGAGTAGTGTGTTGGATCTTAATTGAAAGCCTATATTAACTATTGAAAGTTGGGTTTTTCTATATTTTCTTGGCCAAGTACCGTAAACCATCAAAGATTTCTTGTGCAAATGAAACACGAAAACATCACACAAATCTACATGCTCCAAAACGTAACAAACCTGAAACTGCGATCATCAGCTCCTTTATGTGTCCTCACAATATGTTCAAGGCGGTACTTAGCACGGCGGAAGTCACGACGGCGATTAGACAAGATGAGCGCGGCACACCCCATCCTGAAAAAGCAATTAGGAATAAGCATGGACCGATCTTGGCCCTGATACCAATTATAACCCACCATTTCAGTGCTAACCACCAAAGCATAGTTATTGGGATTAGCCTGCAACATGTCACGTGCCAAGTCCACCGATATAATCCCAGCACTGCAACCCATACCACCAAGATTATAGCTCAAAATGTTGCCTCTCATTTTGTAATGGTTTATGACCATTGCAGAGAGGGATGGAGTTGGGTTGAAGATGCTACAGTTAACTACTAGGACACCAATGTCCTTCGGACGGACACCTGTCTTCTCAAATAGCTCATCAAGTGCCCCAAATATTACTGTTGATGCCTCCAATCTACCTTCTTTCATTGTCGAACAATTCTCATGTAGCATTACTGATTTTGGAATATAGGTTTCGTCTCCTATTCCTGATGATTCTAAAATTCTCCTCTGGAATTCTATGGTTGCTTCGTCATACTTCCCTCTTTTCCTCGCCATCTCAATGAATTGATCTTTGCTCACCTGTTATGAAATTCTTGTTATCAAAAATCAAATCCTGCTTCGATATATTCCTAATTTTTACATTTTAACTGTGACTTTTCGTATTCGAGTACAGTCAAACCCTTTTTAACTTCAAGATTCATGGATGGACTCCGAATGAAATATCTTACATAGTGATAAAAAAAATTAGAGAGGACTAAATTGTAAAAAGAAAAAAGTTTAAAGGATTAAAATTAAATTACAATTTATAGCCCCAATTTTTTTTTCCAAAAATAATTAGCCCCTTAGTCAATCTCTATCAAGATTGTCAAATCCAGAGTTTGAACTCGAATCAAATTCTTGTAATAAAATAGCTTAGCAATAGATATATACATATATGACTTGAATTGTCATGTTTTTCATCTAAGGAAAAAGCACCTTGTATGGTGCAGAGAGGAAACATACCTTGAGCTCATCAGGAGGCTGATAGCAGGCAAAATCGACAAGATAAATAGGTCTAGGGCGTGACATGAAATATACAGAAACAGTGAAAACAAGGATACCAAAGAAAGAAAGAACAGTAGCAAGATCATAGCGAGCATCTTCCCAAAGCTTCTTCCACAATTCTTCTCTACTAAGACTACCCACTTCAGCACTAAAAACCAGCACCAAAACAGGTATGGTGGCCAAGTAAATGGCATGGTTGATAAGGTGATGGTAACCCAATTTCACATACTTA
>CANXYI010766069.1:0-11057 GCA_948208565.1 Hura crepitans | reverse complement strand
GATTATTTTACGATCCCCACATGTCATGCATCATCATACCATCCTACTTTCACATGCCAACCACCTATACATGCATTTTCACATCATGGCATACATGCCATACACATAGCCATGCATACAATCACATACCTACACATCCATTTCACATCCAATTCACATCCTTAACGTCCTAAATTATCAATTTAGACATTCTAACATGTGTTTCACATACTTACACACATGCACACACATAGAACCTACACTTTCGTACACATACCCACACCTTCAATACCAATTTTTCCTAACATACATAATATGTTTTGGGTAAATTCACTTACAGTGGACTCCTTGTCATTCTATAGTTACTCTAGAACCCTTGATTTTCTCTTCCTCCATCTTGAAGCACCTTTTCCAAGAATTCCATAATAGGTTCCAACCTTTAAAAATTTCTATAAAATTATACATAACTGCAAATCAAATTTGAAAACCATAGGGATTCTTAGAATTCTCTAGGCTATGAATACCAAAAATAAAATCTAGAATTCAAGGCCATTTGTCTCATTTGGGCATTATTCACCCAAGTGTGAATTGTCTCAATTTTGGTCTCCTTTCTTCAAATTGATGGAGGAATTATCATCTAAGATTGATGGAGGTCCTAATTTTATACTTTTTTCATGAAGTTTTTGTGTGGAGGATGAGAGAGAAAACTCACCAAAAATGGTGTTTTCTCCCATAGTAGTGGTGGCCTAAGGCTTTTTCATGGGGAGGAAGATGGCCGAATGTGTATGGGGCATATACATATGTGGAACAACTTATATGGGTTGGGTTGGCTGCCTTTGATTGCGTCAAATGGCCATAAAACAAATTTTGTACATTTTATATCACCTTTTTGCCTAAAAATTCATAAAATATTCCACATGTCCCCAAAAATTCCCATTTCTGTCCCAAAAATTCTCAATTACTGTCACTAAGACTTGCAAAATTTCAGCTCAAAATTCCTTTGGGGGCAAAAATCACTATTCACCATAGACTGAGTTTAACATATGGAAATTTGTAAAATATTCCCTAGTCCTCTAAAAATTCTCACTCTAATTTTAAAAATCCTCACTCGGGGTCCTGAAGGCCCATGCAAATTTTTGGGTCAAAAGTCAATAGTTGACTTTTTGCACTGTTCACCCACCAGAATAAAATATTTAGAAAAAATATCTGTTGACCTCAGAAAATTATAATTCCTTCTACATCGTACTCAGTGGAATTTATGAGGTTCAGGGCATGGTGTTTTCGAGACCATCCGGGCACTTTTTTGGGTCCTGAGGCTATCCTAGCCTGAATCATTTTATCTATATAAATGGTAGTTCTTGGCCTGAAATGAATTATTGGTTCTGCTTAAATTTTTATTTCATTCGTTTTGATGATTTTCAAGCCAATCAAAGTTTCCTTGTCAATATGCCAGTCGACGGACTCAAAATGGTGACCCGCACCACGGGGAGCATCACTCGGGCCTAAATAACACTATTCACACGATCTGGGTTTTCAGGCGTTACACTAATCCCTAATATGTAGGGTTCTTCATGAAGTTCTTTCATAAAGAATCTCTTAGACAGCAAAATATTGATTGATTAAAGGGTTGAGACATCTTTTCACATGAGTAAGATGCCATCTAAATATAAATCTTAGAAAATGACTACACTTCAACAAAGCTTCTTGTAAATACAAGGTTTTATCATGATTTTGTGAGAAACAAAACTCTTTCATTGTCCTATGAAATCATGTGTTACACCTCTTAGATTCTTGCTTTAGTGAATAAATTGATTTTTGAAGTTTGTATAGATTTTTTCCTATTAGTAGATAAGAATCACTTAAGCTTTGTCATTTATACCTCCTTTAATAGGTTTGCATTTAAGAAAGTTGTCTTAGCAACCTTTTGCCAAACCTCAAAGTCATAATGAGTGGGAATAGTAAAAAGAATCCTAAAGGATTTAAGCATGCTACCAATGAAAAAGTCTCATCAAAGTCAGTTCCTTGTCTTTGATGGTAACCCTTTACTACTAACCTTGCTTTATGGGTAGCAACCATACCATCAATGTTCGATCTTCTCTTTGAAGATCCATTTGTACCTAATTGGTTTTACTTTTTTAAACAAATCAGCCAAATTCAACACTTATTTTTCATACATGGAATTAGTTTTCATATATGGAATCCATTTCAGATCACAATACCTACAACAACAATTCCTATTCTAAACTCTTTAAAACCTCTTCATATCTTAAAGGTTCATCCTCTTTTACTATGGTCACATTACCATTCTCACCCATGAAAAATCAATATCTCTTAAGAGTATAATAGAATTTAATAGAAAGTCTAGGAATTGCCATTTCTATTGGTTTTCCTATTAATTAATCATCACGTGAAATTGGTTTGGGATCAATCATTTGATCTACCTCTATTTGTGGATCACAATTCATGAAGTTCAATTCTACTCCTACTATCTTACATTAAAAGAAACTTTCTGTATAATCGTGCTTTGAAACAAACACTTTTTGTTCCCAAGAGTTGTAGAAGTAATATCCAATAGACTTGTAACGCCCATGCATTGGGGCTTCGAGAACAACACTTAAGACCCAAAAAAGGGCACCCAGTGTACCGAGTCACTGGCACAGATCCTGAGGTAGGGTACATTTCCGAAGAAACTTCATAGGCTTGAAAAAGGGTGAAAATGACCTCAATAAAATTTTTAGCAGAGCTAATAAACTAATTTGGGCCGTATGCTAGTAGGCCATAGGCTCATATTGAGTTGGCTTGAGACTGACCCGGGGTGTGCCTAGATAGACCCGAAAATAATGGATCTTGAAGCTCAAAAATTTCATTGAGTCTAGTGGTGAAGGAATTTTTAGAATCAAAGGTCATTACAAATTTTCGTGATTTTTTAGATTTGGCAAGCAAATTGAGGTAGCCTAAAAGCTGTCTTTATCAGAGGAATTAGGCCACAAAAATTCACAAGTATGCAATTGGGATTTAATAAGGAATTTTAAAATAAACGGTGTAATTTTTTGACGTCGTTTGGGATTTTTCGGGTTTTTAGTAGAATTGTGAATTTCTTAAAATTTTGCTAGCCAAGTTCTCAAAGGAATTAGGTCGTGACCTCTAACTGAATGTATTTGAGGATTTTAGAAACAAACACAATAATTTTTTGAGGTCAGAGCGGCCATAGAAAAATTCCCGAAGTTCTGCCGCGCACCGAGTTGCCGTAAAATGCTCAATTTTTAATTCAGGTATTTCTCGATTGAATTTTGCTGTGAAATTTTTCAGGCATGAAATTAGGGTCAAATGATGAATTTAGGAATAAACAGTATAATTTTTTGATAACCGTGTGATTTTTTAAAAATCCCTAAATTTAGCAGCCCTTATGTTCTAGAATTCAAATTTTGAGGTGCTCGGGAACTCCAGAACGCAAATCAAGGCTACCCAAACTTTTTTAGCCCTTGAGACACATGGCCAAGTCCATTAAAGGACACCTGGCCCACTAATTTCCTTCCACTCAACCTCCACTTTTCTTTCTTTTCTCTTTCTCTTTTCCACTTCTTCTCTAGAAAATTTTGGTCACGTTCTATTTTTCCTCCATCTTTCTTTGGCTGTCCAACCTACCTCTCATTTTGTAATGGCACCCAAAAATCCCCTGAAACCAATAGTTGAAGAAGCTTAAAGTGGATGACCTCTATTAGCTAAGGGAAATCTCAATGAGGGAGCAAAGGAATTCAAAGCTAGAGTAATTTAATTCTTGAATTTCTAGTTAGATTCTCAGAAGCTTTCTTCCTCTTAAGCATAATCAAGATTCTATGGTGATTATGTGTGTTGGATTTTGGTGTTTATGTGAGAGGGAATGATGAAGGATAGCAAAAGATATTCAAGTGAAAAGGGAGGAAAGCATGGTGATGATCTGAAGAGGAAAGGCTGCTGGAATTAATAGGTATGTGGATTTAATTAATTAAAAGTATGCCTTTCTTGCTTGTTTAATAGAGAATTCGCCATTGAGATGTCTAAAATTTTGGTTGAGTTAATTTAGCTTGAGTTGCTGCTGTGTTAGGGTGTGTGTGTGTCCTTTGTTTTTTTTAATTGGGGTAGTGTGAATAGGGTGATTGAGTTAGGAAGTTAGGGTTGGTGTGTGGTGCTAAGTTGTTAAATTTCAGTAGGTGTTAGCCTCTATCCTCATTATGTTGAAATGAATGTATGGGAAAAGTACCAAAACAATGTGAAAAATTTAGTATATGTGTGTGGCGTGTTGTGTAATGGTGCTATGTAAGAATAAGACTGAACTTGGGTGATAGTGTGAGTGCATGGAGACATGTTCACAAAATCGACATAGGGTGCCTTGTAAAGGAGTGGCGTGAGGTGTGAAGGTGAAAGAGATGGCAAGAATAGGTTGGTAGAGAGCTCAGGTAGTGTAAATGAATTGGGTGACATTGTGTATAGTGTGTGTGGCATGAGAGTGGAGGTTGGTACAGGGGAAAACTTTTGGTTGGTAAACAAAGCATTAAGCTAATATAGGGTGATTAAGGGGCTGCTATAGGATGAATTTGAATGAAGTGTAAGGTTGTTAATTGTGTATCAATATAAGGTGATTTAGGGGCTGATGTAAGATGAATTTAAAGGAAGTTTTAATATTGTTATTTATGTGTATGGTGCAAGTGATTAGAGTTACATAATAAAGGTATATAGAGGTATAAAAAAGGGCCTTACATATTAGGTTGTAAGCTCAATAAAGCTATGCATAATGAAAGGGTAAATTACTTAAAGGTGAACCTTAAAGTGGTGTTGGTCCTAGTGTATAGCCTTGAACAAGTTGTTAGTACTTCTTCCGAAACTAGTGATCTTTAACATATATGTGATGGTTTAAAGAAAAGGCACAAGTTAGATACATAAACATGCAAGCCAAAAATAGTGCATGTGAATTTAAATAAAACACACCTAAAATTGGAAATTTAACTTCAATAAAATACATAGAGTATATTACCACTAGCGTATGAAAATAATACAAGAAAAAGGGGTTTTAAATTTTATTTTGTGGAGTTAATAAAATAGATCTAATTACGAAATTAATGTAATTAAAATGATAGAAATTATCATTTATTGGAGTAATTAATTAATTGACTTATGTGTGAAGGTAATTTAATATGGAAATAAAACTTAAAATGATGAACATAACTTAGGATGAAATAGATATATACCTATTTCGTAATTAAAAGTTTTAAAGAAAGAAAAAAAATGGTAAAGTAATGGTGAGGAAACTGAGATGTAATGTAGCCAAAATGGAAAAAGCTTAAAATTCTATAGCTATAGTCCTATTAGTGTAATGGAAGATAAATTAATGGTTATAAGCCTATGATAGTGATAAAAACTCACGACGTGATCGTAACTGTCCTATAAAAGGGTCAAATTAGATCTAGCTTGAATATGATTTATAAATTGCATGTATTATGGCCTTAATTAACAGAATAGAATGGACTTAATGATGCTTGTGGAACTATGTTAAGTTGAGTTTAGAAAACACATCTATAATTGTTCGGTCAAACTAAAATTGGCCTGTAACTATCAGGGATAAAGTATGACTATGGAAATAAAGTCATAACTAATTTATAAATGTAGTTAAATACTATAAAATGATGATAGATAAATAAATGAAAGTAAAAGAAAGTCAGATGGCCCATTAGTTAGACACCCACTAGATGGGTTGACCGGTCAACTAAGGATTAGTAGCTGCTTGGTAGTCGGCTCCTTTAAAGCCCACTGCCGTGTGTTGGTATTGTTGAGACTGTGCAATGCTTCGGTAACCAGTTGTTTGTGACTATGGGTATTAGGAGTGTCTACGGATAGGTCCCTACTATCCACCTGAGGTGATTATGATGTCTCTTACAGATATTGGGAGGTCTATGGACTGATTCCTGCTATCTACCAATCTGGTATTGGGAGGTCTATGGACTAATCCATGCTATCGAGTGAGGTAAGAGCAGCTACCTAGGCCCTAAAAGTGGGCCGCTACACAAGACACATCCCGCTATCCAGTGTATTAAAGTGTAATCTATCTAGTCGGGCCTAATTATAAACTTGAATGTATTTATAGAAATAAATTGACTAAGATTAATACACAGACATATAGGTGCGTAAGTGTACTAGAGACTGTGTCTCCATTAATCTTAAAATAAGGGTTAAATAGCTATCTGAACTACACGAACAAATTAGTACAGTTACCGGGAGGAAATTAATTTGTTAAAAGATTACAATAATATATAAATAAATGCAAAGGGAGATAAATTTTTATTTGACCTTAACATGTAAAAGCTCATAATAAGTATACATTAAACTACTCTTATGTGTACAGGTGAGACATACTTTTAATTAATTAAATTCACCGTTGAGTTTTATACTCAGCATACCAATGTTTTGGTGCACAAGTAAACATGACAGTAGGACCACCTCGAGACAGGTGCAGTGTAGCAGCAGGATCAACAAGGGAGATGATTTTTATTTCATTTACTCGGTGTAATGGCACTCATGTAATAGCTATAGGTTATGTGTCCAGCATGCTTAGTAGCTGCTGTGGTTCTGTAATTTATTTAAATTATAAATTTGTATAAACAACTTTGGCATAATCGAATAAATATTAGTGTGACTTGTAACTTAATTTATATTGAGACTGAATGTAGGGCCTGAGGCCCAAGTGACATTGGTGCATGAAGGATTAAACAAGAAGGATGGCAGGATTGTAAGTGCACCTACTATCGGGTTTCTTTAGGGACCCAAGAGGGGTGTTACAAGACTTTTTAAGACATGCCATAAATAAGAACTCCTCTGATTTTAACCTCAAGCTTATCTGAAAACAATTCTTTTCACATAAGTAGGACAACCTTATTGTAATGCCCGATAGTTAAGATCTTATGAACAGTATCTTCTAGGCCCGAGTGATGTTCCCTATGGTGTGGGTTATCATTTTAAGTCCAATGACTAACGTATTGGTCATAAAACTTTTGACGAGCTTGAAAATAGGGAAAACGAATGAATTAAAAAATTTAGCAGAACTAATAAATCATTTTAGGTTAAGAACTAGTGGATGAGGAGATAAAATGAGGTCGGGCTAGGACAGCTCCGAGATGTGCCCAAATGGTCTCAAAAATACCATACCCTGAACTTCAAAAATTACACTGAGTATGATGGAGGAGGAATTATAATTTTTTTATGTCAATAGATATTTTTTCTGAATATTTTATTTTGACGGTGAATAGTGCTAAAAAGTCAACGATTGAATTTTGACTCAAAATTTTATGTGGGCCTTAGTCCCACTAATAGAGGATTTTTAAAACTAAAATCGGAATTTTTGGAGACTCAAAGAATATTTTATGAATTTTTGAAGCAAAAATGGACATAAAATGCAATTAAATTATTTGATGGCCATTTGACCTAATCCAAGGCATCCAACCCATTAAACATAAAGGGTTACATATGTGTAGACACACACATGTGTAAGAGTCATCTTCTTAACCATAAACTCCCTAAATCTAACACCATCTCCTATTAAAACCCTACCATTTTCATCTTTTTCTCTCTCCTCACTCCCCTAAATTTCATGAAATATAAAGAAAATTAAAACCTCCATCCATTCTAGGCACTAATTCCACTAAGAATTTCAAGAAAGGAGCTCAAATTTAGGAAATTCACCACTTGGGTGAATAGTGATAAAAGTGAGTATAAGCCTTCCAATCCCATTTTTTATTCTTGATATAGGTAGTTTAGGCAATTCTAAGAATCACTATGGTTTTAGAATTTAAATTGGAGATATAGATAAGTTTTGGGAATTTTTCTAAACCAAGAATGTGTATGTTTAGGGTTACCAAGTTCATGTGAGAGAAATCAAGGGGACAAAGGTCAAAGTGGTGGAGAAAGGGTTGTACACACACCCTAGGTATGTGGAATAACTCAAACTTACTATGTCTAATGTGTATGTCACATTGTGTGCAAAAATGTTGTATGGAAATGCTAAATTTTTGGGTATAGGCATGTACTTAGGAAAGATGGCATTATAACCATGTATTTGGCATTAAAATATTAGGATTGGTAGGTTGAATTAAGAAGAATTTCATGTGTAAGTGTGAGTGTGGTGTGGCTGAATGGCATGATACATTATGTATGGCATGTGTATTCATGTGTTTAATGACTTGTGTGTGCAAATAGTGTGTAAATGAAGTATGGAAATCATAAATAAAAAGGACTAGAAATGGCACCCTATATAGCATGAAATTTCACTTTTATTAGGATGGAAAAATATGACTAAAAGTGAGGGGTAATAATGTACCTATTATTAGGGATTTATATAAGGATAATGGTGTAAAGATATAGTGAGAAATGGAAGTTGAATAACATACGCAATGAAAAGCATAACATATAAAAATGACCATATGAATAATGTCAGTTGTGGAAACTGACCAAATGAATAGTAACTTTGAGATCCTAGCAAAGTTATGGCAACTTGTGTGGTTTTTGTTTGAAAATGTACCTTAAGGGTAAAATATTAATAACTACAGTATAAATTGGTGAATGGCCTATCAGTTAGATACCCACTGGATGGGTTGACCGGTCACCTAGGGGATAAAGCAACTGCTAGGCAGTCAGTCCTTCTAGGGCCCACTGCTATGTATTAATGGTGGTAGGTGCAATTGTCGAGGTTCTGTGATGAACCCTGCACTATTGTGGATATTAGGAGTGGTCTATGGATAGGTCCTTGCTATCTGCTAGTCTGATATTAGGAGTGGTTTACAGACGGATCCTTGTTATCAGGGGAGGTAGGTGCAGCTATTTAGGCGCTGAAAGTGGGCCACTGCATAGGATAGATCCTGCTATCCAATGTCTTAAAGTGTCATGTATCTGGTATAGGCCCTTTAATTTAATAAAGCGACTTGAATAAAAAGATAAGCAAATTAAAGCTAATAAGTGGCTGGACTTAGAGTGCTAGAGTTACTTGTTGTGTATGGAATATGACCTGTTGCATGCTTGCATGTTTAGACATAATATGTTTGATTTATTACACCACTAAGTGTCATACTTAGCATGTCGATGTTTCGATATGCAGGCTATAGACGGAGTGATGGTCAGCACCAGACATCGTCACTAGTGTAGTTGTTGTAGAGTTGTTTTGGTACTTTTTGTTCTTTCCTTTTGAGTTTGTATAGATGCGCTCGTGTATATAGATGTTGTGGGTTATGGGATGTTTGTACGAATGAATTGATAACTGAATACATGTACAGTTTTGTCTGATAATGAATATCTATTTTTGCATGCTTGTGTGCTGATGGGTCTATGACCCTATGATTTGTGAGATGAGGATATTATTGTGCTATTGACTGTGATATGGAGGACCAGATGGTCCTGAAGTGAGATATGGTTGAAAATGAGATTTAGAAGTTTTTTTCTTTACAGGTTATTGGCGTTAGTTGCCTGGGTAGCCATTATACTACCTAATTTTCTATAATTGTCTAATAGGGTCAAATTAGAGTTTTAACGGATGAAAATAAGTAGCAATAAGAGGATAATTAATTAGAATGGGATAAAGGCATGTTTGGTCAAACTTGGGTAGAAGTTAAATGAAAGGCCCCTAGGGAAATCCTAGGATAGGTGACCTCAGCGGGAAGTTGCACACCTTGACTGTTTTAGGTAGAAATGGGTAGGGGGTGTTACACCTACACTTTTAACTATAAAAGAATTAGTTTCTTATTATGCCATATCACATATGGGGTAACATCAACCAAGAACTTAGTTTAATACATAAATAATAGTTTCTAGTGCATAACCCTAAAACACTTTACATAGGCTTAGAAAGCTTCTCATCAATTGAGCCATGTCCAATATGGTTTATTTCTGACTTTTAGATTTACATTTATGTTGTTATGTATATAGAGGAGTCAATTACAATAATATCTTATTATCTCTTAAAAAACTCTAAAAGGCTTGCCTTAAGTAGTCACCACCTCAATATGATCGAATTGTTTTAATTTTTTTGTCAAGGAATTTCTCAACTTCATTTCAGAATTCTCTAAATTTTTTGAAGGCTTCAAAATTGTACTTAATGAAGTACACACAACCATATCATGAATCATCATCAATAAGGATTATGAAGTAGAGAAATTTGCCTCTTGCATTTCTGGTCATTAGTCCACTTGTGTCTCTATGTATGAGGTTTAAAAGACCACTTGCACGTTCACCTTTTCTAGTAAAAGGTATTTTTGTCATCTTGCCCATAAGCTATATTTGCATGTTTTAATTAGTTCATAATCAAATAAACCTAAGTCATAACACTTGTGCAACTTAAACATGCATTTCTCATCTATGTGGCTAAGTTGATTGTGCCATAAGAAAGATAACATCATATTACCCATCTTTTATTTCTTGGTATTAATGTTATAGAGTTCATTTTGATTATTAGAAAATATATTCCATTAATATTTAATGTAAAACAATATAAAGCATTTTCTTTATAAACTGGGCAACCTTTTTCTCTTATTAATGGAAATATAAAAATCTTATTTAACAAGACAAGATAAAGAAATAATATTTGTATTTAAGGAAAGAACATAACAATAGTTATTATGTTTTTATATAAGTTTATAAGGCTATTACAAATGACATGTTCCTACATCTAATCCAACAACTCTTGCTCCATTTGTGACCATAGGTCCACATCACCCTTTTTTAGCCTACTATTTATCTTTTCTCCATAGATATTAAAACAAAGAGAAAACTACAAGCAATATCTAATAACCATATGTGATTATTTATAGTAGTACTAGTATTAATCTCAATAGTTTTAATACAAGAAGTACATGCATACCAATGCTTCTCATTCTTATAAGACTCAAGGTGAGCCTTGCAATTCCTTTTCAAATGGCTTGTCTTACCACAATGAAAGCAAGTTTCATTGGGGCTAGCCTCTATGGCAAAAGCAATAGGCTATTTGCCCTAGCCTTTCTTTACCCTACCTTGAGCCTTGGTTACATTTTTTTTTTATTTTTCTTCCCTTTTCTCTTGTAAGCAAA
>CANXYI010765995.1:0-12783 GCA_948208565.1 Hura crepitans | reverse complement strand
TCAGTATTTGATTGCACCCAAAAAACCCATCAACGAATGAGTACATAGTGGTCATTGCTGCACTATCTACTAACACACCTATATGGGGAAAGGGAAAGTCATCTTTTGGACACACCGTGTTCAGGTCTCAATAATCCATGCACATTCTGACGCTTCTACCTTTCTTGGGTACTAGTACTATATTGGCGAGCCAAGTGGGGAAGACTAATTCCTTGATGAACTTTGCCTCAAGCAACTTGACTACCTCCTCTTTTACTTTCTCTACCCATTTAAGTCTCATTCTTCTGACCTTCTATTGTACTGGGATAGTGTGGTTGTGTGTTGGTATGGCATGTTCCATAATTTCTCTATCGATCCCTAGCATGTCTTTGTAGTTCTAGGCAAAAATCTTTTCATATTTCTTTAGTAATCTCTCGAATTTTTCTCTTTCTTCGACAGTAGCATCATAGGCAATTAATACATTCTTTGGTTATTCATTAGTTCTAAGATTAAAGGGATTAGTTTAATACAATTAATGTAAAAAATGCTCGTGTAATGATCATGTGGATGCATATTACCATAAGGATAAAAATCACACAAGTAAGAAAATTCACTATTCATTTTTATTGGAAAAATAATTGTTTATCTCAAAATGGTCACAAAGATACAATTCATCTATAAATAAATTAGAATCCTCTAACTTAGACATGTCTTTCAAAATGGTGGGGTCGACTTCTTCAACTGCTGGCAGCTTTAGGAACACTTCTCTGTCCACTGAACCTAAGTAAGATGTCCTATTTCCCAATCTATAACATTGGCGAAGATTTTAAACCCTGGCTTGCAGTGCCCTTTTATTATGGCATGTTCTAGGGTCCCATCATATTTAGTGCCCTTGTCCTTGATGAAGTGATCTTTCAATGAATTGGCCTATCTTCAGTCACCCTTTTTGCTTGGATCATAGCCTAACCCCTTGGTATCCTTCTAGGTGTATAGCTGTAGTTGTTCGATGATACCTTGCAAGTTTTTCCCCAAACTAGCTCCTAGAAAGAAATCCATTCGCTTTATCATTTTTGACATAGTCGGGTCCATATAATCCTCATAAATTCTAGCGACATGGAATCTATTAAAAGGCCGATTGGTGATAGCTAAAGTGGAGATGGCATGATCGACTTCGGCCTTTTATGGTAATGATGTTGCCTTTATAGGGGAACTTAATCAGTTAATAGAGAGTTGAGGGAACTCTCCCTAGCTTGTGGAACGAAGGCCTTTCTAATAGGACAGAGAAGGTAGCAAGTATATCGATAATTATGAATTCAACCTCATCAACAATTAGTCCCACCTATACCTTAACTATAAAAGACCCTTTAACTTGCCTCTTGGTGTCATCATAAGCCTTTATAGTGATGGTAAAGTGTAACAAATCTTCTTTCTTGATCCTTAAACCAGCTAGGATCTTAGCATGGCAAATGCAAAAGGAAGAACCATCATCTACCATTGCACAACTTGTTTTCTTACAATTTATTTCAGCTTTAATAAATTGGGATCTATTGTGCTCCCATCCTTCTAAAGGTAGGTCTATGTCTAAAAATGTGATGAGGCTCATATTGCCTATTTTCATTACTTTTACAAGTTTATCAGGCATGGTAGTTATGGAAATAGTGACTTAACCCAAGTCTTCAAGCACTTTCTGCCTATAGTCTTTGGATGACATCAGTAAATCCTAAATGTTGATGTTGGCTTAAGTTTTCTTGAGCTATTTTAATACCTCGTCATGCTTATCTGCTCTGGGTTTATGCTTTTTCTCTGGTAGGATCCAACCATTCTTTTTTACTCTCTCCACCATTTCTCCCTCAACCCATATTGGTTCTCTCTTACCCTCTTTATAATCCTTATTAGAGGATTCATCTTAGAAACTCTTGCTCTCCTCAGCCTCAAGGTCACTCTCGCTATCCCAAAAATTAGTCATCAAGAATGATTCACTTACCCTCACTCTTGCTTCTATAGCTAGATCGGACTTGTAGATTTCCCTCAGCGTAAACTCTTTAAGTAATCTAGATTGAAAGAGGCATATGGTGTGGTGTTTTGGCAATGGATTTGATGATATTTTTGGATCAAGGATCTATTTTGAATTAATAAGATCCTGAATGGCCTTTCTGAGGAGTTTGCAGTTGTCTATAAGGTGTTCGGTTCTTTGATGATAAGCATAGTGTTGATCATGCCTATGATTTAGGGGTAGTGGTCCATTGAATGGCTAGTGTGGAAGTGGCTGTAGTTTCCCTTTTTTAGTGAGCTTCTTCAAGCACCATGACAAAGATTTACCTAGATTTGAGTATCTATGGCCTTGAACTGCATGTACCTTAGCCGTTTTGGTGGTGTTATTGGTATTTCCACTCGTATATGTAGGGTTATTGTTTAATCTCTTATAACCCTTATTCTAATACCTAACTTCTAGGTTAATAGCAATATCCTTCAACTATTCCTAGGTAGTAATGCCTTTAGCTATGAGCCCATTATTCATATAACTATTGGCACTTCTAATGAACATTTTGATCTAGTCAATATCTTTAGGCTTATTCCTCATCTTCAGGATCCTTTCCCTCTACCTCTGGAGATAGTCAGAAAAACTCCCATTAGGCTTTTGTTTTATCATATCTAGGTCCTTTAGAGTGACTCAACACTGGCATTGTTAGCATATTGCTTATTGAATGCCCTTGCCAACTCAGTCCAGTCTTTCTTGACCCTTCTTTCTTAGTAATGGTACCAGTGAAGAGCTTGACCTATGAAGGACATATTGAATAGATTCACAATCTATCCTTTTGTTGGGTGGGTGGCTCTCATGGCTACTATATACTATTTTAAGTGGGTACGAGGATTTATGGTTCCATCAAACTTGCTTAAAATAGGCATCTTAAACCTGTGAGGTATAGTTTGATCAGGCCTTAGACTGATGTCATCCGATTCAATATCTCTGCCCCTAGTCACTAATTAGGACATAGCCTCTATTTTTTCATTTAACTTTTTCAACTGATCATTCTTAGGTGCCTTAAGAGGGGTTACCCTATTGTAGGCCTTTACCACTTGTGGTATCTCATCATCGGATGACTAGTCATCTTTAGGCTCCCTTGCTATCTCCTCCCTCTTATTAGTTTTGAAAGTCTATCCTACCTCATGAGGGTTTTGCATATAGGACAGGGCATTGATCACTAGTGATGTCATCTTCCTTTCCATCTCGAGCATGGCTTCCATGAACATAGCCTTAGTCATGTACTCATCAAAAGTCATGGTTCCTCATTTGGGTTGTATTAATTACTTCTGTGCTAACTCTACTAAGGCGCTTGCTACTCTCTTCCACTAAGCAGTAAGTGAAGGATCAATAATGGCTGGACAAGGAAAAGGGGTTAGACATGATGCATGTATAGTATAAGATGCATTATGTGCAAAAGTGTGTTTGTGATGCAGCAAAAGACAAACACAAGTAATAGTCCTTCCAGCCTTATTACTCCCACTCACGTAGTCTTAGTCATCTTTCCTAGGTGTGCTTACCTAAAAATCATCGAGGGATGCATAAGTTCAAACATGGGCCTAAGTAGGCCTAATAACCTCTTATATTTAAAGCACAAGCAAGAATGATGAACTTAAGACATTTATATCTTATTTGATGTGAAATTAGGGTGGGCCCATCCCCAAAAAAAGGAACAATAGACTTGTCCCCATTTCAAATAAGGGTAAATGTAATTAGGTCCATATAGCAATCATAATGCAATCGCACATACTTAGGGTCATACAACCTAAGGGAAGTTACTAAGCTTGACTACATGGGCTCAGAGTTTTGGTCAAAAGGCTAATAGGCTCCCACAAGCAAAGGTCCCTCTTAACAGGTCTTTCTAATCAAGGATAATAGCGACCGATTAGTTCACCTTTTTATACACCCGAAGGCACTAGGCTTGTAAGTGATGGATATGCTAGCACTTCTCCATTCTTGAGTGAAAAATGGAGTCATGGTTCACAACATCATCCAGGGTAAAAGGGACACAGTTTATATAGGATGCAATACATGGGATTGATAAAAATTAGAATATTTAAATGACATATTATTTCGGCACTTTCATATTAAAATTTAGTCAGTCCCTAGTGGAGTCTCCACTATAGAGATTATGAATTTTTACTGGGGATGAGAGTGGCTAGTGGAGTCACCACCTAACCTCTACTCTAGGATGTCTAATCTTTTGGACTAAATAAGCAGTATTTCCATTTAAAAGTGTTTTTCCTGACGGCAAGTCCGTGTGGACTTATCCATACTAGTCCCTGCAGACTAGGCTCTTTGATATGATGGTCCATGATCCTTATAGGCTAGGCTCTAGCCTGTCCCTATAGTTAGTCCGTACGAACATAGCTCTTAGGTCCGTGCAAATCTTCATCTTTATGGCTTTGTGCTAGGCTTAAAAGTTTATCTTTGGCTATCATTATAGGTCTAGGTGAGGTGTCTACACCTATTGAGCTTTTAGGATTCCATGGTAGCCTTTTGACTGATCATTTCCTGCGCTTTTTCCTTGACTTATGGTGAAAACACACCATCCTAAGGGATATGCCTATTTATACAATTAATGATATTAATGCAGATGAATATTACAATAAGTGGATCTTAAGTAATGCTAAAGATAATAGATCATTGGGGTTGAAAAGGAATAAAGAAGATAATATTCCTAATTAGAAAAGAGACAGTGTCTGTAAAATTTAGTTACTTGTATGACCCCTTCCTGAATGGGAATTTACATATCAATGATTAGGACCAAAGCATTTTTATCATCAACTGCTTTTAAGACTAAGCCCATTAATCTTAGCAAATGTATTAATTTCCATTGATAATACTATTGTTACCAATCAGCCTTAAGAAGAAGGTTTTCTTGGTTAGGCATTTTTCATTGATTAACACCAATTGCTCATATCTACTTCTAGCCCATTCTCCTTTAGGTATGTTTGCTTCTAATACCACCCTTAATTAAGGTATTTTGACCTCGATTGGTAGTACTACCTCCATGCCATACACCAGTGAATAAGGCGTAGCCTGGGTAGATGTCTTGATAGTTGTTCTATATCCCCACAATGCAAATGGTAACATATCTGCTCAATCTTTATAGGTGACAATCATCTTTTGCAAAATTTTCTTGATATTTTTATTGGCAGCCTCTACCACATTGTTAACTTATGGTCGATACGAAGAAGACTTATGATGTTGAATCTTCTACTTTTATAGAAGTTGTCTAGTTTCTCCCTGAAATCGTACCCCATTGTTCGAGATGATCTATTGTGGCAACCCATACCTATAAATGATATTTCTTTCAATAAATTTTCCCATTTGTCTTAGCCCCAATTTATTGAGAGACTCTGCTTCAACCCATTTCGTGAAGTAATCCACTGCTAACACTATGAACTTGTGCCCCTTAGTAGCAGATGGACTTATTTCTCTAATTATATTGATTCCCCATATTGAAAATGGCCATAGAGATGACAAGCTAGTTAGATCATTAGGTGGCAAATGGCTTAAGTTCCCATATACCTAGCACTTGTGGCACTTTTTCATAAAGTTGCAATAATTTAATTCCGTGGTTGAGTAATAATATCCCAATCTCATGATTTTCTTCGCTAGATTCCTCTTATTCATATGGGAACCACATACCCCTTCGTGCACCTCCTCGAGTACTCTTTGGGATTCCATTTCATCTATACATCTGAGTTGTATCCCATCCACTTATCTTTCATACAACATGCCTTTAAATGAGATACACTGAGTAGATAGCTTTTGGAGGGCTTTTTCATCTTTTTCAATTATGTTTTTAGGGTATTGTCCCATTTATAGTTAGGTTTGGATATCATGGTACCATGCTAATTTGTGATGAGGCGGCTCAGTGATAGAGCTTACTATTCCAGTGTAGGTGGGAAACCTTATTTTGCTAAAATACATTGGCTTAGGTAGATCCCTTTTGGTAGGATTTGTCACTGACATTAAGGTGGCTAAAGTATTTGTAACCTGGTTTTGTTATCTAGGGAAGTGGTGAATAGTGCATAGATCAAATCCTTCAGCAAGGTCTGTGAGTATTCTAACATACTTGCTTAAGTTCTCACCCTTAACTTCCTAATCACCCTTTACTTATTGGATGACTAGCATTGAGTCTCCATAGATGCCAACCACTTTTGCCCCCAGTCGATACAGAGTTTTGAGACTATAGACACATGCCTCATATTCTGCCATGTTGTTGGTGGCTAAAAATTCTAACTTTCTTGCCAAAAGCATCTGTTCACCTTTCGTACTATTGACCAGTACCTCGACACTTGCTCCTTTTTGGTTGATGGCCCCATTGAAAAACACTTTCCATCCTTCATGAGATATTGCCCCCAAGTGTTCATCTAGAAATTCATATTCCTTGTGTTTTTCTTCAATTGGGTGTTGGGCGAGGAATTCAGCTACAACCCATCGTTTAATGGTCTTTTTTGTAATATAGGGGATATAAAACTCCTAAAGTAGTAAGATCGAATGTCCCATCTTTCCCGCCAAGGATGGCATGGTTTGTAGGAACCTAAGTGGGTTATGTTTCGCCACTGCCTTTACTTTGTAAGATTGGAAGTAGTGATGCAACTTTTTTGATGCCTAGATTACCCCTAAACATATTTTCTCTACTCCGGTGTACTTTTATTCATACGGGAGCAATTTCTTGCTTAGGTAATAAACCACATTTTTTATTCTAGCTTCATCTACTTGTGTAATCAATGCTCCTATTGAGGATCCTTCCACTACTAGGTATAAGATTAAGGGCTTACCGAGTTTTAAAGGTCTTAAAATCGGAGGATTTATCGAGTATCTATTGATGAATTAGAAGGCTTTCTCGTAATTATTATTCCACTCCTTCAGTTGTCCTTTGTATAACAAATTGAATATAAGTTCAAAAACTACAGTGAGCTTAGATATGAACCTATTGATATACTAAATTTTGCCTAAAAACCCTTTGACTTTCTTTTCTAATTGTGGTGTAAGCCTATCCAAGATGGCTTTCACCTTGTCAGGGTCGACTTCAATCCCCTTTTTGCTTACTATAAACCTTAATAATTTTCCTGACATGACTCCAAAGACCCACTTTTTAGGGTTGAGCATCATGTTGAATTGGTCTAGCCTTTGGAAGAACTTTTCTAATGCTTCAAAATGTCCTTACCTTTCTATGGACTTCACCATCATGTCATCTATGTATACTTCAACTTCTTTATGCATTATGTCATAGAACAACTTGGTGGTCATTTGTTGATTAGTGGCCCTCACATCCTTTAACCTAAAAGGCATTACCTTGTAACAATACATACCCCATTCTGTTATAAAGGTAGCCTTGCATTTGTCTATTATTTTCATCAAGATCTGATTGTATCTGGAGAACCCATCAATGAATGAGTACATAGTAGCCATTGCTGCACTATCTACCAATACATTTATATGGGGAAGGGGAAAGTTATCTTTTGGATATGCCTTGTTCAGATCCTGGTAATCTATGCACATCTTGACCCTCTCCTCTTTCTTGGGTACTAATACTATATTAGCGAGGCAAGTGGGAAAGACTATTTCCTTAATGAACTTTGCCTCAAGCAACTTGACTACCTCCTCTTTTACTTTTACTGCCCATTCAAGTCTCATTCTTCTGAGCTTATGTCATACTAGTAAGGGCATGATTATGCATTGGTATAGCATGCTCCATAATTTCTTTATCGATCCCCAGCATGTCATCGTAATTTTAGGCAAAAATCCTTTCATATTTCTTTAGCAATCTCTCAAAATTTTCTTTTCCTTCGATAGTAGTATCATGGGCAATTAATATATTCTTTGGTTGTTCATTGGTTCTAAGATTAAAAGGATTAGTTTTAATGTAATTAATATAAAAAATGCTCATGTAATGATCAATTGTATGCACATTACCATCAGGAGAAGGATCACACTAATAACCAAATTCATCATTCATCTTATTAGAACGTAAATCATTTGCCTCGAAGAGGTCACAAAGGTACAACTCGCCTATGAATAAATTAGAATTTTCTAGCTCAGGCATATCCTCTAGAAGGGCAGGATAGACTTCTTTAGTGATTGGCAGCTTCGAGAACACTTCCTCTATCCACTGAACTTGAGTAAGATGCCATAATTCCTAATCCACAACATCGATGAAAATTTCAAATCTAGTCCTGTAGCATCCCCTTATTGTGATAGGTTCTAGGGTCCCATCATACTTGATACCCTTTTGCTTGATAAAATAATCTTCCAATGAACTTCCTTGTCTTAGGCTACCCTCTTTGCTGAAATTGGAGCCCAGCCCCTTTGTATCCTTCTTAGTATATAACTGTAGAGGTTCAATGATACCTTGCAAGTTTTTCCCTAAACCAGCTCTCGAGAAGAAATCCATGCTCTTGATCATTTTAGACACAGTTAGGTCTATGTAATCCTCATAAATCCCTGCAACATGGAATCTATTGAAAGGCTGATTAGCGATAGCTTGAGTAGAGATTGTATGATCAACTTCGGCCTTTATAGTAATGATGTTACCTTCATATGGGAACTTAATCATTTGATGCAGGGTTAAAGGAACTCCTCCGAGCTTGTAGAACCAAGGCCTTCCTAACAAGATAGAAAAGGTAGTAGGTATGTTAATAACTATGAACTCAACTTCATCGACGATCGGTCCCACCTACACCTTGACTATAAAAGACCCTTTAGCTTGTCTTCTAGTGTCATCATAGGCTTTTATAGTGATACTAGAGGGTAATAAGTCCTCTTTTTTTATCCTTAAACCAGCTAGGATCTTGGTAGGGCAAACACAAAGGGAGAACCTATCATCCACCATTACATAACCCATTTCCTTCCTGTTCACTTCAGCTTTGATAAAGAGGGGTCTATTGTGCTCTCTTCCTTCTAAAGGCAAATCCATATATGAGAATGTAATGAGGCCTGTATTGCCTATTTTCATCACTTCTACAAGCCCATCTAGTGTGGTAGTTATGTAGGCAACAACATGACCTAGGGCTTTAACCACTTTTTTCCTTTGGTCTTTAGATGACATAAGCAAATCCCAAATGCTGATGTTGGCTTAGGCCTTTTTGAGCTACTTTAACACCTCTTCATGCTTATCTATTCTGGATTTAGGTTCTTTTTTTGGTAGGATCCAACAATTCTTCTTTACTCTTTCCACCATTTCTTCCTTAACCCATTTTAGCTCTCTCTTACCCTCTTTGAAATCCTTATCAGAGTATTCATCCCAAAAATTCTTGCTCTCCCCACCTTCACGATCACTCTCACTTTCCCAAAAATTGGTCATTAGGATTGATTCACTCACCCTCACTCTTGCTTCTATAGCTAAGTCAGACCAATAGATTTCCTTAAGCATATACTCTTCAGGTAATCTAGATTTAAGGAGGCATGTGGTGTTATGTTTTGGCAGTGGGTTTGATGAAGTTTCTGGGTCAAGGATCTATTTTAATTCGATAAGATCTTAGATGGCTCTCCTAAGGAGTTTGCAGTTGTTTATAAGGTGTCCAATTCTCTGATGATAAGCATAATATTAATCGTACCTATAGTTGAGGGGTAATGGTTCGTTGAATGGCTAGTGTGGAAGTGGTTGTGGCTTCCTTTCTTTAGTGAGCTTCATTAAAAAGCCATGACAAGGATTTACCTAGATTTGGGTACCTATGGCTTTGAATATCATACACCTCGATAGTTTTAGTGGAATTGCCAGCATTTCTACCTGTAAAAGTAGGATTATTGTTCAAAATCTTGTAACCCCTATTCTGATACCCGACTTCAAGGTCAATAACAATATCTTTCAACTATTTCCAGGTAGTAATGCCATTGGCTATAAGCTTGTTGTTCATATAACTATTGGCATTTCTAATGAACATTTTGATCTAGTCGATATCTTCAAGCTTATTTCTCATCTTTAGGATCTTTTCCCTCCACCTCTAAAAATAGTCAGAAAAACTCTTATTGGCTTCAGCTTAATCAGCTCCAGAACTTTCAAGGTAATCTCAATGCTGACATTATTGGCATATTGCTTGTTGACTGCTTTTGCCAACTCATTCCAGTCCTCCTTGACCCTTCTCTCTTGATAGTGGTACTAGTCAAGAGCCTAGCCTATGATAGACATGCTGAACAGGCTCACAATTTGCTCTTATATCAAATGTGTGGCTCTTATGGCTATTGCATATGTTTTAGATAAGTGCAAGGATCTGAAGTTCCATCAAACTTGCTCAGATCAGACATCTTAAACTTATGAGGCATTGAGTGATTAGACCTTAGACTGATGTCATCTAGGTCAATATCTCTACCCTTGGTAACCAATTAAGACATGGCCTCTATCTTTTCATTTAACTTCTTTAACTGATCATTTTCTAGTGCCTTAGGAGGGGGTACCCTATTGTAAGCCTTTACCACCTGTGGTATCTCATCATCAGATGACTGGTCATCCTTAGGATCCTCTACCATCTCTTTCCCCTTGTTAGTGCTGAAAGTCTACCTACCTCTTATGGATTCTGCACATGGGATAGAGCATTGGTAACCAGTACCTTCATTCTCCTTTCCATCTTAGCCATTGCCTCTATGAACATAGTCTTAGTTATGTATTCAGCAGAAGACATGGTTCCTCATTTAGGTTGTGTAGGTGCTTCTATGCTAATTCTACTGAGGCGCTTGCCTATTTTCTTCTATTAAGCAATAAGTGAAGGATCAATGGTGGCTAAACAAGACAAAGGGGTTAAACATGATACATGTATAATATAAGATGTGAGATAATGCATGATATACAAATGCATGTTTGTGATGCAGCAAAAGAAAAACACAAGCAATAGTCCTTCTAACCTTATTACTCCCACACTTGTGGTCTTAGTTATTCTTCCTAGGTAGGCTGACCTAAGCATCATCAAGGGATGTATAGGTTAAAACATAGGCCTAATTAGGCTCAATAACCTTTTGTATTTAAAGTGCAAGCAAAAATGGTGACCTCAAGACATTTATTTCTTATTTAATGTGAAATTAGGGTAGGCCCATCCTGGATAAAAAGGCATAATAGGCTTGCCCCCACTTTAAATAACACTAAATGTTATAGGTCCATATAGCAATCATAAATGGAATCGCATAGACTTAGGGTCATATAACCTAGGGGAAGTTTCTAAGCTTGACTACATAGGCTCATGGTTCAAAAGGCTTATTGGCTCCCACAAGTAGAGGTCCCTCCTAACGGGTCTTTCCAATCAAGGAAAATAGTGATCGATTAGTTCACCTTTTCATATACTTGAAGGCAAAAGGCTTACGAGTGATGGATATGCTTGCACTTCTCCACTCTTAGATGAAAAATTAAGTCATGGTTCACAACACCATCCAAGGTAAAAGGGACACAATTAATAAGAACTGTAATGCATGAGATAGATAAAAATTAGAATATTTGGATGACATATTATTTAGGCACTTTCAAATTAAAATTTCGCATCCCCAATAAAGTCACCACTGTAGAGAATTATGATGTTTTTACTAGGGATGAGAGTGGTTAGAGGAGTCGCCACCTGACCTCTGATCTTCTGTACCAAAAAGGTTTGGAATTTTAAATCTTATTTATGCCCCAATAATATGTTGTCCATGTATATTATAATGTTTATCAGTCCCTTATCAATCAAGCATGCATTATTCTTAATTTAAATTATATCACCTTTTCATATAAGGAAATAAATTGCAATATTTACAAAATATAATACACATATGTACATCTAGAAGGCAGGTTATTCATTATTTGTTAATTGACCTGACAACTACTCGTAATTCCATAGGAATTGGTGGTAATTACACAAATCCTATCTTTAAGAGATTGGTCTTTATTGAAATACATTTAGTGATCATGACTTTTGATTAAGGAAATACAAATCCATTTTATTAGAAAGCACCATTTAATTGTATATAAAATAGTTTGATGCAGAATTTAGGTTTTAGCATGCAAAACAAGTTATTTACTAGCTATTACAACCCCAAAATAAGCAATGAAATATAAATGGTACAAAACTAAAGAGGCAAATTACAACACTAAAATAGTCATGCTTCTATGTCACCTAATCCGTGCGAACATCAAGAAGGTCTATTATTAGTCTATGTGGACCATCTCCATGGAAGGGTTAAGTCCATTTTAACTTTTGATCCAGCAAAGGAACTCAATTGACAACTCAGAGAGCAACAAATCAAAATGAGGTTAGATCAAGGTTATATAACCATTGACACATGATAAATAAAATATGAACATATCTAGGACAAATGAATTAAGGGCTATTAATTATATGAGCAGAGCATGTTCTAAAAAGCCATAATACAATTCATCACATATAAGTCCGTGCAGACGTATAGCCCTTATGACAGGGGGTCCATGCAGACTATCTTTCAATCCCATATGCATAATTATATACCTTTAATATTAACGTATGAGTATACTAGTTCACATTTATTAACTAATACATAACAAATTACTTTAAAATACAAAATCATGTTTATTGGATATAGGTCCGTGCAGACTAGTTTGCCATATTGACATAGAGGGAAGAAGGTCATGCGGACCAACCTATCATGCTTATGCCTAAAGGAACTAAGTCCATATGGACCTAATAATGTATATGATTAGATTCGTGTGATAATCATTAGCATCATGAAACATACTTAGCATTGGCTATAAGAATCAATTCCACATCCTATATATCACTATGATTGCTTACTCATCATGAATACAAGTGGGGATAACAGAGTACCACCTC
>CANXYI010765898.1:0-11318 GCA_948208565.1 Hura crepitans | reverse complement strand
CCATTTTAATTACAGTCCCAAAATCTTAATTCATGGGACAATTATAAGTCATTTTATGTTCTTGCGATAGTTATTATAAGCTTATTTCAAGTGCTTTTTTAGTGCCAATTGCACCAACAGTTTTATAAGTCTATAGGCCTGATGCCAACATCAAAGGAAAGTATCCATATGCCATATAAATGGCTTACAAGGCAACCTACAAAAACATTACAATGTAAATCATTTTTATGTCTATTTCCATACCTAAAATTCATCCCTTTAAAGCCATTTTACATGCCATTCTAAGTCACTTTTAAACTCCTATTTTAGTCCTTTTCTCATGCTTTAAACATGTCCCATTTGTTATACATTTCATGTTATACTAATCATGTATATAAATATAAACCATGCCACATACAAAATGCCATAAATGCCATGCCAATATACACATAAAAATGCCATTAACCATACCTCATAAAGGTCTTAGCCGTAATTCCATTGTGCCTTAATCGTGCTTTTATCCCAATGAAACACATTCATACCCATTTAGGCCTTACACAAACATGCCTAGACATATCATTAATGCCTTTACCATGTAAATTAGACTAATGTAGCCTATAACATGCCTCAGTCGAACTACTAACACACATATAGAAGCCTAGTTTCACTAAGTTCATCACATACACCTTACATGCCATCAATTAGTAAGCCAAAAACTATCCATAAGCCATGTACACATGCTATTCACAAACCATACCCTTCAAAGGAACTCTCGACTAACCAAGGGACATACATACAACCACATAATTTTACCTATCTACACATATATTCCAAGCATATTATGTGCCATATACCTTGACTAACATTCCATAACACCATTCTAAGCTACACATACGCACACAATTTCCTACATAAAGTTCTCAGCCCAATTGAAGAACTCACCCTTCCATGCATTCTCTTCATCTAAATATCATCCCAGCCATTCATTACATACACTATTAGCTTAATTATACACTTAGTCCATCAAATTACACCTATACACCACCTAATCTGCCGTTTCCATACAAGGTTCCTAAGCATTTTTCATGGCAATTCAACTTCAAATGCTTTGAATGGATTAAATGTACTTACCTTAATACCAAAGGAGTTAAAATCCACTTTTCTAGCTTAAAGGAAATTGCAAAATGCTCCCTTTAAGCCTTGCCTTTCACACATGCCATTCCTCTTTCAAAAATCCACCAAAAATCACACACTCACCCAAATTAAATTCTAATCATATGGCTATTCTTAGAATCATCAAATCCCCTAGGAAATAAAATAACAAAGGCTAGAACACTTATACATAAGAAGTTGCTCTTTTGGTCCTCTTTTGTTGACACCTTAAGCTTTCATGAATTTTCTTGAATTCTAGCCATTTTTATGGCTTCCAAAACCTTTACAAATCAATTACTCACATGTTAAAATGATTTTTAATGGTAATAGACTTAAGAAAAAGCTTAAAGGTGATGAAAATGGAGAATTTGAGCTGGAGTGGTGTCGGTTGTAGTAAGAAGGAAGAAAAAGAATTTGGGTGGAGAGTGAGTGAACTTGGCTAAGTGCCTATCTATGTGTCACCTTAGCCCATTTATAGTGGCTGAGATGGCACGAGTGGGGCCCATATGCCACCCAAACAACCCAAAAAAGCTTGATTTTTGTAAAAACTTTTGGGAAATTTTAAAAATCACTTGAACCTCTAAAAATTATCACATTTATTTTAAAACTCCTTAATTCATCCCATTTAAGGGCTTGCAAAATTTGATGGCCAAATTCTACTAATAGGACAGTTAACCAATTGCCTCAATTTACATGTAAAACCTTAAAATTTAGAAAATTTTGCAAACGACCTTAGAATACAAAACTTCTTTCACCAATGGACTCAAATGAATTTTTAACCTTTAGGGTGTGAATTTTTAGGTCTGTCTGAGCACATCCCTAGTCATTCCCAGATTGACTCTATCTAAGCCTACAACATACTAGATTATAGCCTAAAATAATTTATTGGTTCTGCTAAATCTTTAAATGAAGTTAATTCATTATTTATCACCCTTTGAAGTTTCATGACTAGTTCCCCTACCTCAAGCATTATGAAGGTGACTCGGCACTCTGAGAACACTTTCGAGCCTCAGTGGTACTGTTCACAGAGCCTCGAGTTATAGGCATTACAATTCTTCAACTCTTAATAAATTTCATCCTCGAAATTACCTAGAGTAAAAAGATGCAGATATTGGACCCTTATCTACTCTTCAGACTCCTAGGTAGCTTCTTCTATATTATGATGTCTCGAAAGGACTTTGACCATAAGAATGGTCTTATTCCTCAATTGTTTCACTTCTTTAGCCAATATGTATATAGGTTCTTCTTCATAACTTAAGTCTGGTTGCACCTCTACATCTGTTATAAGGACTATGTGGGAGGGATTTAATCTATACCACCTCAACATAGATACATGAAATACATCATAGATTTGTGATAGTTCAGATGGTAATGCCAGTCTGTATGGCAAAGGTCCCACTTTGTCTATAATCTCATATAGCCTAATGAATCTAGGGCTCAACTTCCCCTTTTTCCCAAACTTGAGGACCTTCTTCCTTAGAGATACTTTTAAAAATACTTTTTCTCCCATTGCATATTCAATATCTCTTTATTTTAAATCGGCATAGGATTTTTGTCTATCAACTGTAGTTTTCAGTCTCTCTTTGACCACTTTGACTTTATCTTCAGCATCTCTAATTAGATCAACTTTGGGAAATTTTAAAAATCACTCAAACCTCCAAAAATCATCGTATTTGTTTTAAAAATCCTTGATTGGTCCCATTTAAGGGCTCATAAAATTTCATGGCCAAATTCCACTGATAAGATAGTTAACCAATTGCCTCGATTTATGTGCAAAACTTTGAAATTTAGAAAATTTTGCAAAGGACCTTAGAATACAAAAATTCTTTCACCAGTAGACTTAAAAAGAACTTTTAACCTTCAGGGTCTGAAATTTTCTAGTCTGTCTGGACACATCCCAGGTTATTCCCGGCCTGACTCTATCTTAGCCTATAATATACTAGATTACAGCCTAAAATAATTTATTGGTTCTGCTAAATCTTTAAATGAAGTCAATTTCATCATTTTATCACCCTTTGAAGTTTCATGACTAGTTCTCCTACCTCGAGCCTTATGAAGGTAACCTGGCACTCCAAGAACACTTTTGGGCCTCAGTGGTACTGTTCATGGAGCCTCAAGTTACATGCATCACAATTCTTTCCCTCTTAATAAATTTCATCCTTGAAATTACCTTAAGTAAAGAGATAGGGATATTGGACCCTTATTTACTCTTTAGACTCCCAGGTAGCTTCTTCTATATTATGATGTCTCTAAAGGACTTTAACCATAAGAATGGTCTTATTCTTTAACTATTTCACTTCTCTGGCCAATATATGTATAGGTTCTTCTTCATAACTTAAGTCTGGTTGCACCTCTACATCTGTTATTGGGACTATATGGGAGGGATTTGATTTATACCACCTCAACTTTGAAACATGAAATATATCATGCATTTGTGATAGGTCAGATGACAATGCCAGTCTGTATGGCAAAGGTCTCACTTTATCTGTAATCTCATATGGCCCAATGAATCTAGGGCTCAACTTTCCCCTTTTCCCAAGCCTGAGGACCTTTTTCCTTAGAGATACTTTTAAAAATACTTTTTCTCCCATTGCATATTCAATATTTCTCTATTTTAAATCAGCATAGGATTTTTATCTATCAACTATAGCATTTGGCCTCTCTCTGATCACCTTAACTTTTTCTTCAGCATCTCTAACATATCAACTTCTGATATCCTATTGTCTCCAGTCTCACTCTAACACAGTAGAGTTCTACACTTTCTACCATACAATGCTTTATATGGGGCTTTGCCCAAACTAGTCTAGTAGCTGTTATTATAGGCAAACTCAACTAAAGACAAGTGTTGATCCTAGCTACCTTTAAACTCAATGGCATAGCTATGTAACATATCCTCAAGTATTTGTATCACCCTCTTTGACTGTCCATCTGTTTAAGGGTGGAAGGCTGTATTGTAAAGCAATTTAATGCCTAAGGCTTCATACAACCTTTTCCAAAATCTAAAAGTAAACTGGGGATCTCTATCAGAAATAATTGCCATAAGTACACCATGAAATCAAACAATCTCATCAATATATAGCTTAGCCAAATTCTCTAAAGAGTAATCTATCTTGATAGGGACGAAGTGAGCTGTCTTAGTTAGTTTGTCAACTATCACCTATACTACATCACATTTAACTCTAGTCATAGGCAACCCCACTATAAAATCCATTGTCACTCTTTTCCATTTCTATTTTGGTATTACTATAGGATGTATTAATCCAAAAGGAACTTGATGCTTAGTCTTTACCTACTGACATGTCAAACACTTAGCAACATACTTTGTCGCATCTCTTTTCATACCTAGCCACCAATACTGAGGCTTCAAATTCAAATACATTTTAGTACTACTAGGGTGCATAGAGTAAGGAGTTTTATGAGCCTCCTTTAATATCTATAATCTCAGGTTATCTACATTAGGTACACACAACCTACCCTGATAATGTAGACATCCATTTTCCCACAAATCAAATCCTGGTGCCTTCCCCTTTTGACCTTTACTTATCAGTTGTCTTAGTGATTCATCTTAACCTTGTGCTTCCTTTATCTACTATCTAAAGTTTGGTTTAATTTGAAACTCAGCCAATATAGCATTTTCCTTGGTATAATGCAGCCTAGCATTCATAGATCTCAAAGTTACCATGAATTTCTTACTCAAAGCATCTACTACCATATTAACTTTTCTTGGGTGGTAATCTATTAAGCAGTCATAATCCTTTATCAGCTCTATCCATTTCCTTTATCTCAAGTTCAATTCTTTTTGTGTAAGAAGGTATTTTAGACTCTTATGATCTATATAGATATAACACTTCTCCCCATATAGGAAGTGCCTCCAAATCTTCGAAGCAAAAATAATAGCAGCTAACTTTAAGTCATGAGTAGGATAATTCTTCTCATATGGCTTTAATTATTTGGAAGCATAGGCTACTACCTTTCCTTTTTGCATTAGCACATAACCCAAGCTATTAAGTGAGACATCACTATACACTACAAAGTCTTTACCCTGTTCAGGTTGAATCAGGATAGGAGCTTCTGCTAACATCTTTTTCAACTTCTCAAAACTGTCATGGCATGCATCATCCCATTCAAACTTCACATTTTTCCTAATCAGTCTTGTCAAAGGGGTTACAATTAAAGAAAATCCCTTCACAAACCTTCTATAATATCCAGTTAGTCTTAAAAAGCTCTATATCTCTATCACATTTGTTGAAGGTTCCCATTCTAATACTGTTTAGACTTTACTGAGGTCTACTTTGATACCTTCTACTGACACAATATGTCCCAAAAATGCTACATTAGTCAACCAAAAATCACACTTACTCAGCTTGGCAAACAACTGTCTCTCTCTCAGAGTCTGTAGCACAACCCTATGATGTTACTCATGTTCCTCCTTGAAGTACACTAAAATATCATTGATAAATACTACCACAAACTGATCTAGGTAAGGTTGAAATACTCTGTTAATTAAATCTATAAAGGCTGTTAGGGCATTTGTGAGACCAAAGGGCATCACTAAGAATTCATAGTGCTTGTATCTGGTTCTAAATGTAGTTTTAGGAATGTCCACTTCCTTAACTCTTAGCTGATGATACCCAGATCTCATATCGATCTTGGAAAATACCCTTGCACATTTCAACTGATCAAAAAGGTCATTTATTCTAGGCAAAGGATATTTATTTTTCACTATCACCTTATTCAGCTATCTACAATCAATACATAGTTAAAGTGAGCCATCTTTCTTCTTTACAAACAACACAGGTGCTCCCCAAGGTGAAATACTAGGTTTTATGAAACCCTTATCCAACAGTTCTTATAGTTGCACTTTCAATTCTTTTAGCTCAGTAAGTGCCATTTGGTAAGGAGTAATAGAAATAGGAGTTGTACTAGGATACACCTTAATTTCAAAATCCAGTTCTCGCTATGGAGGCAAACCTAGCAACTCATTAGGAAACTCAGGCACTATAGGAATCTAATCAATTACTAAGGTACAAGCATTAGTGTCAATGACATGAGCTAAATAAGCTTCACACCCTTTTTGGATGAGTTTCTTTGCTATAACAGTTGAGATGAGATTATTCACAATGTTTCTCTCACCCATAATTGTCACTATCTGTCCCTCTACAGTCTAGAGGGTTAACTTCTTATCTTTATAGTCAAGTATAGCTCGATTCTCTAGCAACTAGTCCATTCCCAGAATCACATCAAACTCATGAAAAGGCATTTCAATCAATTCCACAAGAAATAAACAATCCTAAATCACTAAAGGACATTGTCTATATACTCTATTCACATACACACTCTGCCCTATAAGATTATTAACTTGTATATCTATGTTCACATCCTCAAATTTCAATCCTCTATCATGTGCCATTGTGGTGTATACATATGAATATGTAGATCCTAGGTCTACTAAAGCTAAAACTGGAACATTAAATAAGTAAAAGGTACCAGTTATGACATCTAGTGCTATTGCCTCCTCTCTGGCTTTGACAGCATACTGTCTAGCTAAGGCATAGGCCTCTAATCTATTCCCTTGACTAAGACTAGGTTAATCCCCTTTAATCTATCCCTAACCCTTATTCTAAGGTGCCACTATGGATGCTTGAGTGCAAGCACCCTCGAGCTATCTCTAAGGATACTTTTTTTATAGTGGCCTCTAACACCACAAGTAAATCATTCCCCTCTTTTATCAAATTGACAATGTTCCTCATGCTTCTTATTACATATGTTACAAGTTAAGGGTCTATTCTTATTACCCAAAGGACCAGGAGTGCTAACAGCTCTAAGAGGCAATCAAGGTCTAACTATAAAAGCTTGCCCAGATCTCTGAGATTGTGCCTATCTTAATGTCTGATGTATAGACAGGGACTGAGATGTTGCCTATCTCTCTCTCTCTTCCTATCACTTAGGGCTACACTAGATTGCCTTTAGTAAACTACCTCTTCCTCTAGAAGAAATCTCTTTTCTCTTATACCATTTCCTCTATGTCATAGGTAGATGCCACTAATACAACCAAGTCTATTACCCTAGGGTTTGCTATCTACATTCTCAATTCTATATTTAACCCCTTTAGAAATCTTTTACACTTCTCTTCTTCATTAGGTATGAACTCCTCATCATATCTAATCAGCCAGGTAAAATCCTTCTCATACTCAACCACTATCCTCCTACATTATTACAAGTCTAAGAATTCCTACCTTCTCTTACCCTTCTAGGACTCAGGTAAATACCTCTTTCTAAATTTTGTAAGGAATAACTCCCATGTAATCTTTGCCACTAGCTTCCTCTTTCTAATAGTATCGCACTAGTGGTATGCTTTTTCTTGTAGAAAAGAAGTTGTACACTTCATATTATCTTTTTCTAAACATTCCAACTATTCCAAAATCTTGAAAGTCCTCTCCAACTAGTACTCTATTAGTGGTACATCATCCTCTCTTATGCCTAAAAAATCCATAGCTTTTATCTTTTTAATTCTCTTCAGTGGTGTCTTTTGCACAGGAGCTAGGGAAGGTAGAGGTACTGGAGCTAGTAGAGGAGGTAGAGGTGGAGTAGTAGGTGCAAAGGTATGTCTCAATAGATTTATTATTTGTTGCAATAAAATTAGAGATGCCTCTATCTATGGCTATGCCTGAGGTTGTGCCCTATGTGCAGCATCACTAGGCTCAGAAGTAGCTGCATTTTTTACTCCTTATATGGTAGTTGAAGCATAATACTTCCTCTACTTATTCTTTTGATGATCTATTAGCCATCTCATATTACTACAAAAATCACAAACTTACTAGCCTTTGTGCAGTGTAGCATAACATATACCTAACCCTAGACTCTGGAACTCATATAACTTACCTAAAAACTTCAAATCTATGCTCTAATAGCATAAAATGTGACACTTCCTACCAGATTCCTAAAGAAACCCAACAGGCACATCCTTCATAACATTAAGCATGTGGTATGTGATTCACACACTACACTTAGATTGATAATTTTAATTGCATATGTGTATTAATACATGTTTTAAATGGTTTAGATTTGCTTACTGAGTTTTATACTCAGCGTGCCTATGTTGTGGTGTGTAGGTAACAAGGATAAGTAGGCCAGCCTCAGTGATTATGTAGTGTAGCTATATAACAATTAAAGGGTAAAGAAAGTTATGTTTCTTTCTTTTTAGTAGTGGCACTCATGTAGTAACCTATAGGTTTTTAGGTTAGCATGCTTAGAAGTTGCTATATCTGTACATATAACCTAAAAGTGTTATATATAATCTATTATGGTATTTGTTTGGACTGTGTGGGAACTTGATAACTATAGGCCTAAGGCCCTATGTGGTTGAATGCTAATATGTGATATAGATGTTTAGTGTTGACTGATGTTTAATTTGGGGGACCAGAAGCGTCTAAAAGGAGATGTTATGATTTATGGCTTATTAAAGTGTTTGAACAAGTGGAAAAAAATTTTGTATGTTATCCGAGTAGCCATTATGCTGCCCAATTTTCTGTGACCTATAAAGGGTCTATCTTTGCTTTGTCTAGGTCTATCAGACTATTTATGAACATGCTTAAGGATTAGATGGGATAGCTAAGTAATATCTGATAGAATTCTAGAATAGCCTATAAGTGTTAAGGAGCTTTCTCCTGGAGCAATCTTTAGATGGGTGACCTACTATAAAGTGCCCGCCTATTAGGTTTCTTCAGGAATCTGGTAGGGGGTGTCACACTTACCAAGCCTATGGGTTCATCTTAGAAGTAAGACTAGAAGGATGTAAGAGATAGAGCTTAAGGTAGTTAGAGAGATAAGAGAGAAGGTAAAGCACTAACTTAACAATTATGCTCTAGATTCTTCCTATTAAGATCTTTGATTTTTCTACCTTGGTTATTACATGCCAGTTAGTGGAGTTGGTTCACAAGTTGTAGGAGAAAAGAGATGGCTATTAGAGAAAAAGGTTATTTAGATAGGGATAAGGTAGTTTACTATCTATAATTGATAAAAAGCCAAAAGGTGACCAGTCAGAGCAACAATATAGTCAGAAACAAGATTAATCATAGAGAATAGGCCAAGGATCTAGAGCTCAATCTAAATAGAGGACTTAGGCATCTGATGCCCCAAAATCCAAAGCTAGTAGTAACTTTCCACCTCAGTGTAAAGCCTAGTACAAGAGACATAAGGGTACATGCTGGAGGACTATGAAAGGAGTTTGCTAGGGTTGTGGTTCTAGAGATCATTTCAAGAGAGATTGTCTAGTGAAACCTTTTGATTCTTTCTAAAAGAAAGATAAGAAAGACACCAAAGACAAAGTTGTGGCTAGTCAGAGGGATAAGTCAAAAAGCAGAGCTCTAACTAGGCATTATGCCATCTGGGCTAGAGAAGATGCAAAGGCTCTAGATGCTATAGTAGGTACCTTTCAACTCTTTGATTTACCTACTTTAGTAATAATAGATTCAGAGTTTACAAACTCATATATCTGCACTGCATAGGCTTTAGATTTGGGGTTAGTGTTAGAAGACCTTGATATTGATATTATGGTTAAAAACTTGATGGGAAAACATGTAGTTGTGAAAAAAGTTTATTCAGACTGTCCTTTGTTAATTTAAAGACATTTATTCTTAGCCAATCTCATTGAATTATCATTTAATGAGTTCAAAGTAATCTTAGGCATGGATTGGTTATCTAAGTATCATGCCATGGTGGATTATGGAAGAAAAAGGATCAAGCTCTAAGTGAGGGATGGGTCAGTCGTCACAGTAGTGGGTGAGAGATTGGACTATATGTCAAATGTGATATTAGCTACTATGGCTAGAAGGTTGTTGAGGAAAAGCTATTAAGCATATCTTGCTCATGTAGTTAACACTAGAATAGTAGGATTAGAGGCAAGTAAGATACCAGTTGTTTCAGAGTTTAAGGATGTCTTTCCAGAAGAGTTGCTTGGTTTACCGCTAAAATAAGAGTTGGAATTTGAGATTGATGTGTTGCTTGGTACAATGCCAATTTTTATAGCTCCATATAAGATGGCTCATTTGGAGTTGAAAAAGTTAAAATTGCAGTTGCAAAAGCTTCTAGATAAGGGTTTTATAAAGCCAAGTGTTTCACCATAGGGAGCTTTGATTTTATTTGTCAAGAAGAAGGATAGTTCATTAAGGTTATGTGTAGACTCAAACAGTTAAACAAGATTACCATCAAGAACAAGTACCCTCTACCATAGATCAATGACCTGTTTGATCAGTTTAGAGGGGCAGATTTCTTCTTTAAGATTGATATTAGATTCGAGTATTATCAGCTAAGGGTAAAAGAGGTAGATGTATATAAGATGGCCTTTAGAATATGATATGGCTATTATGAGTCCTTAGTGATGTCATTTGGTTAAACTAATACACCAGCGGCATTTGTAGATCTCATGAATTGGATTTTCAAGCCATTCTTTGATCAGTTTGTAATAGTCTTTATCGATGACATTCTTATGTGTTCCAAGAATCAAAAGGATCATGAGAAGCATTTAAAGACTATCTTGCAGAAGTTGAGAGATGAGAAGCTCTATGCCAAACTAAATAAGTGTGAGTTTTAGTTAGGGGAGGTGTCATTTTTAAGACACATAGCATCAATAGAAGGCATAAGAGTGGATCCTAATAGGATTAAGGTTGTGATGGAATGAAAGCTACCTAGGAATACTATAAAAATTTGATGCTTCTTAGATTTGGTAAGCTATTACAAGAGGTTTGTTAAGGGGTTTTCTTTGATTGTAGCCTTTATGACATGTCTTTTAAGGAAAAATGCTAAGTTTTAGTGGGATAACAAGTGTTAGGAGAGCTTTGATACACTCAAGAGCATGCTGACAAAGGCTTCTATCTTAGTTTAGCTGGTTTTAGGGAAAGAGTTCACCATCTATAATGATGCTTCCTTGAATTGGTTAAGGTGTGTACTCAGGTAGGAGGGCAAGGTAGTTGCCTATGCTTTAAGACAATTGAAACCTCATGAGAAAAACTACCTTACTCATGATTTGGAAATGGTAAAGATTGTGTTTGCTCTCAAGATTTAAAGGCATTATTTGTATGGAGAGAGGTGTTATGTCTACATCGATCATAAGAGATTTAAGTACATACTTATGCACAAAAGAGTTAAACTTGAGATAAAGTAGATGGACAGAGTTAATAAAGGATTAT